>BDDC01002208.1:2302-15139 GCA_001662425.1 Chlamydomonas sphaeroides | reverse complement strand
CCCCAGCCCCCAGCCCCCAGCCCCCAGCCCCCAGCCCCCAGCCCCCAGCCCCCAGCCCCCCGTTTCCAGCCCCCGTGTCGGCAGTGACCCCCGTGTGCCGCACCCAACCGCCCACCTGCGCCGCCAGCAGCTGCGACAGCGGCCGCCGCCGGCCGCTCGGCGCGCAGCCGCCCGCGCTCGCCTGCTGCTGAGGATGAGGATGCAGCGCCTGCGGGCGGCTCGTCGTGCTCGGACCCGTCAGCCCCAGCGCCTCCTCCAGCCCCGACGCGTCGACCACGGTCACCACCCGAGCCAGCGCCAGGCCGTCCCGCTGCAGCGCCTGTTTGGGTCGAGGCCGGGGAGACGAGGGACGGACTCAGGCACGGGTGGGCGAGCTTCATGCCCCGATCGCGGATGGCCCACAAGGGCGCCAGCTGGGGCCCACCGCTGCAGCAGCCCGGCTGATGACCCGTACAGCAGGAGGGGCGGCAGGCTGACGCCGGCCCAGTGCCGCCGCGGACCCCACCCCACCTGCACAGCCGCCGCCAGCGGCTCCGGCTCGCCCACACCCGTGGACTCGACCAGCACTGCCGCCAGCGGGGGCTGCCGAGCAGCCAGGGAGCGCAGCTGCGCCTGCGGTGGTTGGGGGTGCGCTTTCAGCTCCAGACTGTACGTAGCGCCGGCATCGCGCCTGTGTTGCGGGGCAGCCCACGGACGCGACGCTACCCAGCCGGCGCGCAGCGGCGACCGTCATCCATCCATTCCAGCCCTGCCTCCTCGTCTTTTCCCCCGCCTGCCTGCAGATCTGTCCGCAGGTTGCAGCACACGCAGCCATTGGACAGCTCCACCAGCTCCCCGGGGCCGGGCGCGGATGCGATGGGGCCGGCCGCAATGCGCCCCACAGGGAGCGGCGGCGCAGCCATGGCGGCGACAGCCGGTGGCGGCATGCCGAGCAGCTGGGCGTCAACGTTCAAGGGTGCCAGGTCGTTGACGACGAGGCCCAGGCGGGAGCTGGCGGAAGCTGCAAGTGCCGAGGATGCTGACCGTTGCGCGTGCGCTGCATCCAGCGTGTCCAGGATGTGCCGCAGGAGCGTGGTCTTGCCGGAGCCCAGGAAGCCGCACAATGCAATCACGGGCAGCGGCTTGCGCCGTAGCCCGGGCTCAGGCGCAGGTTGGCCGGCGAGCCGAGGGCGCTTGGGCGCGGGACGGCCGCCCGTGGCGAGGTCCGTGGCGAGCCCATCAACGTCGCCAACCGTGCTGCCTGACATCAAGACCGACCTATACGCCCAAGGAAAGCTCAAGTAATGCACCGAAAAGCTTATTGGACTAACGAAGCGGCAGCGGCGAAGGCGCTGACGACGATGCCGCCAGTCAGTGGCACCCGCTTCTGTACTCTATGACGTTGCATGCAGTGAAGTTTGTCGTGATGTTCTTGAGGTTTCCAAAGGATAGTCTCGGTTTGTTTCGTCGTTCGGAGCTCGTATCGCAGCTATTGTCCTCGCTTGTAGCCGTACATCGCTGTAAATGATGGGTAACAATTTGAGACAGGCAAGGCTGCAGACTCACTCATCAGTCCCTGTGTGCAAACCATCGTGCGGTTTCCCGCCGTCCGTCGTCGTCCGTTCCCCAGCCCTGAACCATTGCGACTGCCCTTGTGACGTGCTTATACTGTTGAAGTGTGAGCCACTGCCAGCCGATGGTGTGTGCCAGGTGCAGGGGCCAGGTGTGTGCCGCCCTGGACACGTCAGTGCCTGGCAGACACCGGCGCCCGCCACAAGGGCACGCCGAAGGCGGACATCCTGTCAACTGCAAGGCCCTGACGACAGTATCCATTGCTACGCAGCTAGCATCAAGCTCTGGCTGCGTGCGTCCCTGCACCGGCGGCGTGCCCCGGCAGAGGGATGAAATAACCCGGTACCGCCCCCAGATAACCCCGGTCTGACCCAGGGGAGCAGGAGGAGGGCTCGCGCCTGGCGGGGAGGGCTCGCTTGCGATTTATATTCTCAGCCAGCGGGGCCCGGTGCTAGTCCGCAACCCGAACCTGGGGGGGTCGCTGGCGGTCAGGACTAGAGCGTCAGGCGCATCGCACACATGCCGCTTGCACCGGCGTGCGCCCATGCGTTGTAGCCCCGGACACATCTGTCCATCGAAAGCTTGAACACATTGCATCCCGTTGCATGCATCATGCGCCATGGCTTTTAAGGCCCACATATGTCCCCAAGCTGGCCAAGACCACTATGCAGCGCTCGTCACCCGTGTCTTCACCACGCAGCCGCTTGCACGCCGCGATCGAGGTATCCCTTCCCACCATGGTCCCCATTGGACGTATTCTGGCGTTGCGGCGTATAGGAAGTCCGATGGAAGCGAGGAAAAGCGCGGGAAAGCGCGGGGAAGCGCGGGGCTTCCAGGGTTGCGTGGGGGGTTTGTCATATGAAAGGGAAATGCGCGTTTCGGTAAGATAGCAGCCGCTCACAGTTGCAGACACACTTAGCTTAAGGCATTTGCAGTCAAGGCCAACAAAACGCTCGGGCCTGTCGACTGAAAAGCACCGGGCGCGCCTCCATGAACTCGGCGTAGCGGCGCTGGACCACCAGTCCTATGCAACCTAGCTATCGTCGGTAACAGCATTCTGGTCGCTTGTTGTCGGCGAGCAAATTGACAGCGCAGCGCGACTGTACTCCGCAAGCCGGCGCTCAACAATGGGACGGATAGAAGCCTTAAAGCATGCGTTCAAAAAGGTGCGGTCTATCGAACAAGCGCCCCATAGCGAATGCCAAGCATTGCAAGTCAGCCCCGTCGCTGCGCAGGTAATAAAGCCGCTGCAAGGCGATAACGCGTCGGAGGTGTCAGACGATGACGAGGACGGCTTGCAGGTGCGGTGCAATTGTGTTCCTCCCAGTGCGGACATGCTAGCCGACATGCGTGGTGGCATCGGCGCGACGCGGTTACCATCCCACATAATGCCAAGCCGACGCCGGCTTTCTTAGTCCCGGGATAGGCGGGTTAATGTGGCGATCAACGCCAGGGAGTGTTTGTGGGGTCCACTGAAACTCGCACCCTGCCCTCCCTCGCAGCGCCGGCAGCGGGGCGCCGCAGATAAGCTGATTGGGGGAACCAAGATGGAGGTCTACGAGGCCCTCGCGGGTCGCGCCACCGCAGCAGAACGTGAGGAGTTCAGCTGGCGTCTGGCCTGCTGCGGCAGGGGCAGGCTCGGCGCTGGGCACAGCTTCCTTCGAGCCGCACCCCATACCCTGGCACGCCGCCTCCGGTCGCGCCAACTCATGCTTGTAAAGCAGATGCCCACATGAGTCCAAGCTTACGAGAGCTGCCTCGTGCCCGTGCCTGCCTGCATCCCTGCGTGCCTGCGTGCCCGCAGTGTGGCGGCAAAAGTCACGCCACGACTTGGGCTACCAGCAGTGGCTTGCAACGCACAGGTGAGAGGCAGGCCTGTCCCTCCGGCCCTCGCTGGCATGGCACACAACATGTCGCAACCGGCCGGTACCTAGCCGGGAGGCCCTTGGCAGGGGCTTGGCGACGGTACAGAGCAGCCCTTACGCACGCACAGGGCGTGCCGCGCAGGGGGGTGTTACTCTGTATTTCCTTAAAAACGAACACACACATAGCGCGATCGAGCCCCACGCTGCGCCAGGAACGGCCCGCCTTGCTTGCCGCCCGAGCTGCCGCTGCCCCGCTGCCCTCCATCCTGTGCAGTGGCGCCGGCGCTGACGACGACCGCGAGGCCGTCGACGCCGGCGGCGACGGCGACGGCGACGGCGACGAGGCCTCGGGGCCCGGCCAGCAGCAGCAGGCTGCGGCCGCGGCGGCCGCTCATGCGCGCACGGCCACCACCCGCGGGCGGCGCAGCAGCGTCACCTCCTACTGCGTCAACCTCGCCGACCTGTCCGCCGCCGCAGCCAGCAGCAGCGGCGGCGGCGGCGGCACGTACGCGCTGGCCACTCTGTCCGCCGCCGGAGCCAGCTATGCAGGGGGCAACGGCGGCGCCCACGGCAGCAGCAGCGGCCTGGTGCAGCTATCGGGGACCTCTTTGTCGCTGTCGGCATCCTGGAACAGCACCCGCGCGCCGGGGACAGCGCCGGTGTGCCCCGGGGCGCAGCCGCCTGGCACTGCCGCTGGCTCCGGTCCCTCGGTCACGGGCCCAGCAGGTCCCTCGGGCTGCATTCCGCTGCAGCCGCTGCTGCTGCCCCAGTCGCCAGGCGCCGCCAGCGCCAGCCCCGGCGGGCTCATCAGCCCGCAGCCGGCCTCGCCCACTGCCGGAGCCCCAGGGGCCGGCGGCGAGGGCAGCCGCGCCTCCCGCAGCCGGATAGAGTATCTCGACATGGGCTGGGGCCGGAGCTGCAGCGGCGGCGGCGGGCGCGCCATCACGCCAACCGGCGGCCCCAGCGGCGGGCCCTCCCGCCCGGGCACGCCCGGCGGCGGCGGCGGCGCTGCTGCCAGCCCTCCGCCGCTGTCGCCGCCCGGGACCGAGCTGCCGCCGGCCATGCGGCTGCCGTCGCTGCGGCCTCTGTCCGTGAGCGCAATGGCAGTCAGCCCCCTCGGTGCCGCTGGCGGCGCCTTGCTTGGCGGCACGGCCGCGTCGTCGCCGCGCTTGACGTCGGCCGCCAGCAGGGCCGGCGGCGGCGGCGGCTCCGGCGCAGGGCCCAGCCCTTCCGGCTCGCCCTTCCTGAGCCGCCAGCACACCGCCGCCGCCGGCGAGCTAGGCGCCACCCCGGCGCCCGTGTCCGGAGGCTACGGCTATGGCTTGGGCGGCGGCGACGCCGCCGCCGGTGGCGCCGCCAGCGAGCGGCCGGCCTCGGGCGGTGCGTTCCTCGCCTTGGCGCGGGCGCCATCCGCGGCTCACTCCAGGAACAGCGGTGCGGCCGGCATGGCGGCCGGCCCGGGCCCCTACGCAGCCGGTAGGGCTCCCGCGGCGCCGCTGGGCTCGGCCCTCCGAGGGCCGGGAGGAGCACTCGCGCCTACGCCGCCGCCGCCGTGTCTCCTGTCGCACCAACGGTCAAACACGTTTGGCGGCGAGGGGCCGCCTGGGTCGCCGGTGGCCCCCTGTCCGCCGCCAGCAGGGGCCCACCGGCCCAGCTTCCGTCGAGCGTCGGTGGGGCCGCTGCCGGGCCGGGCCCTCAGCGGCTGGAGCGGGGCGGGGGCGCCGGCAGCCGGCTACAGCAGGCGCGGCTCGCTGCTGCTGCCCGCCGGGTCAGAGTACCGGGTTGGCGGCGGCGGCGGCGGCGGGGCCGAGGCCAGGGACGAGGTCAGAGACGCGGCGCGGGACGAGGATGACGACGACATTGCGCTGGAGCTAACGGAGGACCGGGGCCGCTGGTGGGTGCCGTCTATCCGCTGGGAGGGCGGTGGCCTCTGCCGCTGACTCTGCCCTCCGCCCGTGCCTCCAACTACCGATACCCCACCTGCACCCCACCGGGCCTCGCATCAGCGCCGCGCCGTGCTGACGTGCCGCCTATGTGGCCCTCTCCCCAGGTTCGATGCGGGCGACCTGTCGTACTGCAACGCGGCGGAGGAGCTCACGGAGCTGCTGCAGCAGGCGAGTGCCGTGGAGGTCGGCGGAGGCAGATTGACCTAGTTTCAGGGTTTGAGGTTTGGCCGCTCGGAGCTCGGAGCTGCCTTGCAGCACTACTGGCGCCAACCACCAACCGCGGCCCGTGCTGTCGCTTCGCAGGGCCCTGCCCCGGACGCCGTGGCCTTCGCCAGCAGCGGCGGCAGCGGCTCCGGTACGCCCCGCGGCGGCTGCTCACTGCTGCCCCGGCTGCCTGGCCCAGCTTCACCGGCAGGGATGGGCAGCAGCCGGCCCATCACCCCCATCGCCAGCGGCTCTTCGACTGTTCGAACAACGTACGGCGGGCCGCAGTCTCCGTCGGGGCTGCAGCGCTACGGCAGCAGCAGCTCTTACGGGCAAGCGTCCGAATCGGAGCCTGCGGGCAACGCGGAGGACTCTGGCGGCGAGGGCGGCCCCATGGTTATGGGCGGCGGGGTGCGGTCTGCTGCGGCGTCCAGCCGGCGGAGCAGCGCACTGCTTATCCAGGCGGCAGGGCGGCGGGCGTCTGTCGTTGGCAGCAATAAAACCATGCAAGTTTGATCACCCTGAAAACCTCATCCCGAGAGTAGCGGCTATTTCTTGCAGTCCGCTGGCCTGGCTGTGCTAGCAGCAGGGCCCTGCAGCAGCAGAGCAGAGCGGCGGCCGAACGGCGAGGCTTGTGTGGTTGCGACTGCAACCTAGTATGCGTGATTGCGGAATGCGACTGGAGCGTGGTGTCTTGACAGCGGCCCCGTGCAGGGGCAACGCAGTGCGGCTGCTTCTGCTAGACCTCCTTGAACCAGCGAGTCGTGGCAGCAACCGGAAGGGCTGTCATGTGAGGCCTGCGTTTCGTGAGCGGCAGGCCTGGGCTGCGCGCGTGTGTTCGTGTGTTCGTGACTTGCGCGTGTTTGCGCATTCGTGAGGGCGTGGCGGCTTGCTTGCGCTTGAGGTGTGCGCAAGGGCAGCGGTGGCAGTGGTGCACGGTGCAGTGCAGCTGTGCATAGGCAGCCGGAAGGCTGTTGACTGACATGAGTGACTCATGTGGGGGAATGGGCCGCGGTGGCGAAAGAGCGCGCACGGTGCCTCGGAGTGCTGGCACCTGGAAGGCTGTGAGGACGGCTGACTGCTGCCTGTCTTTGGGAGGAGGTCTTTGGCAATAAGCTGCACCAGTTGCATGCCGGGTGTGGGAATAAGCCACTTCATATGCCGGTAGGCGGGTGTGGGCGCCGATGTGCGGACACGCAACACCCGCTGGACGCAGGAGGCGTACACGAGGGCGGGGGAGGTGCTCGGCATGCACGGAGACATGCGCCATGGGTGCGTCGATGCGCTGATGGGACTGCGGAGGGCCTGATGGGAGGACGTGCGTCGGGCCGTACCCAGCCGCTCGCGGCGCTCTCTCGCGGCGCAGTACTGGGACGGTTGCAGAGCTCGGACAGCTGGATTGCCGCGTGCGCGTGCGGGCACATGACACGGCGCCCCCCTGGGCACCGCTGTGTGCAGGCTCGCATGGCAGAGGCGGCGCGGGCGCACGCGCTGCGGCGAGCACGCGCGCGGTTGCTGCCGAGCGGGGTCCGCGTGGGAGCAAGTGGGGTCCAAACGTGGGTTCGCGTGTGGGAGCTCTTGCCGGGGCCTTGCGGTGCGAGCGAGCGTGCCAAGCGGCATGCGCGGACGGTTGGGCATGCCAGCAGGCGAGGCGGGGATGAAGCATGCTGGCAAACCCTCAACCTGCGAACCGGGCGTGCCAATTAGCCACTACCCAGCCCGACCGCCGCTACCTGGTCGGCTGGCCCCCTGTCGCGACACGTCGTGTAGCGGCACAGCCCGGTCCGGAGGGGCGGCCGCCCACCGGGCGCCGCACTAATAGGGGACACCTCCATCCCCATGGCTCTGCCAGTGCACCTCGGGCGCATCCCCGGTGCCAGGAATCCGGTCAGCCACTTTCGCCGCTCCCGGATTGCTCTCCTGCCATATCGCGCAGTACCTTTCCCGCACACTTGGCGCCTGGTAAGTAAGAATGGACTGGCAGCGTGCTGTACTTGACCCATGACGTACTGCGTCATGACACCCCGGCCCGTGTGGCCGCCGCGTGAGCGCCCGCCCCT
Organism: Chlamydomonas sphaeroides; assembly: GCA_001662425.1. Taxonomy (NCBI): domain Eukaryota; kingdom Viridiplantae; phylum Chlorophyta; class Chlorophyceae; order Chlamydomonadales; family Chlamydomonadaceae; genus Chlamydomonas; species Chlamydomonas sphaeroides. The sequence continues at coordinate 7,513 of BDDC01002208.1, read as the reverse complement.
GGCGCTGGCCCCTGGCGCCTGCTGCCACGGCTGCTCCCGCACCTGGATGTCGTGCTGTAGGGCTCGCATGTTAGTCACTCAGGTCATCGAAGTCATCAAAGTCACCCGACCGGCACCCGACAACGCACTGCCCACAGCAGGGCGCCACGCCGCCGCGGCCATCACAGCCGACACCATGCAACAGGCCGCAGCGCTCCTGTGTACCTTTGCCTGTCATGACACAGTACGGAATCGGCAAGGTGCAGCACGCGGCCAGTCCAAGAACTCTTATTCATCAGGTGCCGAGTGTGCGGAAAAGGTAATGCTCGAGATGGCAGGAGAGCAAGCCGTTCGCGCTGCAAGCGGCTGTCCGGGTTCCTGGCCCACACGGTGTGCTTGTGTGCACTGGCAGAGCCATGCGGATGGAGCATGGAGGTGTCCCGTAAGAGTGCGGCGCCCGGTGGGCGGCCGCCCCTCCAAACCGTGCTGTACCGAAGACACGTCGTGTCACGACAAGCTGTCATGCAGTGTCCGAATCCCTCGCAGCGCGGCAGCAGCTCGGATGCCGACCTCCAGCCATGCCGCCCCCCTCGCCTCACGCCGTGGACGCCATGCTGGGGCGCCCCATGCGGCCCTGTGTGCGCCATGCCCCTCCCCAGCCCTAGCCGCGAGCAGTAGCTCCACACGCAGCACCGTGCCTCCACAGCCCCCACCGCCCCATGCAGCTCACCTCGCCGCCGTCGACAGCCCAGTCGTCAGCGCCTGGGCAGGCACGCAACACGTGCCTATCACCCAGGCCCCATCGTGACACGCTCCTCGTGCCTCACGCCCTCGCGCCTCACGTCATGGCCGCCATGGGGACCCCTGCAGCAGCATCCGCCCCCCGCCTCACGCCACGGCCGCCATGTTGGGGTGCCCCATACGGCCCGAGGTCCACTCAGCAGCCAGCGCCACCGCCGGCCGCCCCTCCGCCCCAGGGTCTCCGCCGCCATCCGCGCCATCCCCTCCCTCCGCTTCCGCTTCCGCCGTCCCGCCACCAGCTGCGGCCCCTCCGCCGCCTCCCTCCGCCGCCTCCCGCAGCAGCCCCACGCGCATGCTCGGCCGCATGCTGGCCTTGAGCGAGGTGCGCGTGTCCTCGTGCAGCGTGACCGCCAGCCGCACCCGGCCCGCCTCCTGTGGGCACACAGGGGTTGAGGAGGGTGTTGGGGGTGAGGGTTGGGAGGGAGACGGACCCAAGCTGGATGGCTGCGGGGAGCGGCGCAGACAGCAAGCTGCGGGCTATCGAGGCAGGGCGGGTAGGCGAGCGGGCGGTGCGGGCGGCGGCCTTACAGGGGCGCGCGCCGCACCCGCGGCCGGCGCCGCCAGGCGCTCCGCCGTGGCCGCCTTGCCGTCAAGGGCCCCACCCTAGCGCCCCGGGGCCCCGGTCCGCAGCAAGCGGGCCCGCCACAGGGCAGGGGGGCTCCCTCCTGGCCTTGCCGCCTTGAGGCGCCCGACCCCGACCTGGGCGTGCAGGCCCACCCGCCCCAGCGCCTAGGTCCCCCACGCTCTCCCGGGGTCCGAACCTGAGGCACCGGCAGGAAGGCGATGTCCCAGGCCAGCATGTAGCCACGGCCGCCGCCGCCGCCGCCGCCGCCACGGCCCGCAGCTCGGCCCCCGGCACTCCTGGGGCTGCCGCGGCGGCCAGGATGGCTGCCCCTGCCGGGGTCGCCGCCGGGGTCCAGCCGCGGCGCCCGGTGGCGCAGCCCGTACCCACTGCCCGGGCTTGGCGCCGGCGTAGCCGCCGGCGAGCGAGGTCGCGGCGGTGACGCTGGTGACGGCGGCAGCTGAGCTGGCGCAGCTGCAGGCGGCGGCAGTGGCAGCGGCAGTGGCAGCGGCAGCGGGATGCGGCGCAGCACCTGCCCTGGGCCCCGGCTTGGGCCAGCGGCTGGGCCTGGGCCGCCGGGTCCTGGGCCTGCGTCCGGCGCTGCGCCGCCTGCTGCGCTTGAGCGCGGCCATTGCGGCCCCGACAGCTGCAGCAGGCCCGTGTCAAAGGACGTCACCTGCACCGGCGGGCGCGGACGCATGCGTATACCCCAGCACATGTGCCTGAGTCGCCACGTACGTGGTGCAAGGGTTCCAGAGTGAAACCGAGCATGAGCAAGACCCACCCACAGCGAGCCGTCCCGTGGGTCCAGGCGCACGCCTGACGGCCGCCGCAGCACCGCCGCGCCCCGGACGAACGAGTATGGCACTGCCGCCGGCGGCTCTGCTGCCATCGCCAGCGAGATCGGTTGCGCCACCGGTGGCAGCGCCGGCTCGTCGACTGCCTCGTCGACGCCCTGCAGCGGCGGCGGCCCCGCCACCGCCGCCGCCGCCAGGCACGCGAGCGGCACCGCGAGCACCTGGCCCGTCGTGGCGGGCGGCGGGCTGGACGTGTAGCCCGTGCCGCTACGCGAATGCGAGGGGTACGACAGATCCACCGCGATGTACAGCGCGCTGTCCAGATCCAGATCCAGCTTGCGACGGCCTGGATCCGAGCTGGCCCGCCCCTCATCGACACCCGGCGCCGGGCCAGGGTCCCGGCGCCGCGCCTCCGACGGGCCCAGCGTCAAGCCCCAGCCCACCCAGCCCTCGGCCACCCTCAGCACTGCCAGAAGCACGCCACGACCGTACGGCAGCTCGGGTAGGCCCACGCCCGCAACCCGAGTCCGCTGCTGGACCTGGCCCCGGGCCCTGGCGCCGAGGCCGCCGCTGCAGTCCGACTCAGCGCCCGCGCCGTCCGCACCGCCCGTGCCGCCACCGCCTTGTGAGGACGCGGGCCCGCCGCTGCCTGGCATGGGCAGCCCGGGCGGCGTGTGCGGCGGCTGAGGCTGGGAGGCGGGCTGCAGCTGCTGAGACGCCGGTGGCGGGCAGCTGGCCTGCCGGGGGTGGTGCTCCAGGCCTATGACGGCTACGGTGCAGTCCTCCGCGTCCACTGTGAACAGGTGGCGGCCGGAGGCGGTGATGCCCTGAGGGCATTGGCCAGGCGGAGGCAGCGCGGTCAAGGTAGGTACACTATTGTGCATGGAGAGCAGCCAGCAGCCCGCGGCCTGTGGGCGAGCAGCGTGAGGGAGGACTCCCATAGGCAGGGTACTGCCCGCCGGCAGCCCTCGCGGCCCGCCCTCCTTGCCAGCCCCACCTCGGGGTTCATCAGCCAGGGCTGCTGGAAGCGCAGCAGCACGCCCAGCGGCAGCAGGCTGGTGGAGTCGTAGGCTGCCACGCAGGGCGAGTGGTAGTGGCATCCGTACAGCGTGGCGCCGCCGCCAGGGGCCCGGCCGGCGCCGGTTGTTGCCGGCGCCCGGCGTCCCCTGCCAGGGGGCCGGCTGCCGCCTGCGGAAGGTGTCCCGCCGCCGCCGCCCCCCGGGCGGCTACCACTTGCTGGCGTCATGACGCCGCGCGGAGGAGCAGGCGCCCTAGGCGTGCAGCCGGGTGAAGCGTGCCCCGGTGCGGCTGCGGCGTTTGCCCCTGCGACGGCGGCGGTAGCTGCGCGGCGGGGTTCCCACTCCGGTGGCCCCAGGCTAAGCCCTGTCATCCAGGCCGTGGCGGGGCGCTGCCAGCGCCGGTTGTGCCCAGACCACGTGTTCCACATGACGCAGGGGCGGTCGGAGGTGCTGGGGCTCTGCTCGGGGGTGTGAGGCAGGGGCATAAAATGGGGTGTCTCCGGGTGTGGGACGCAAGATGTGCGGGCAGTTTGCCTTGAAGGGGACGACGCCCTCGCCCGGTCACCTGTGAGACGTCGACATCCAGCAGCCTCCCTGACACCGAGCAGGCCACCACCAGCGCCTTTCGGAACGGGCAGCGCGGCTGCGACAGCATGTCCTGCAATTCGCTGCAAAGCGCGCGACATGTTGCCGTTGCGAGGAACGCTTGACGCCGAGTCAGATGGCTGAGCACGTAGCGCGCGACATCGGGCTGCTCGTCGAGGAGGCGCAACAACAAGGGCTCGACACCGAGTTCGGTTCTAGGGCTTCGGGTACTAGCCATGGGAGCTGGTTACTTTAAGAAGAGGACACGGCGTTGCGATCGCTGCTGTGCGCAAGGTGTAGTGTCTGACGCCATCACACATACGAACCAACACCTACCGACAGCTTGCATTGCAGTTAACCAGGGCGCCGTGAAGCGAAGACCTATAACTGTCGGGACACATAACTGATCGCGTATCTGAGGCGAGGTTTCGCCTGCAAGCCTCAGTGCAAGCCTGTGTCGCTTCTCAACACATACGTGTCAGCGTCAGCCGCATCTGCTTCTACAGCTCCTCGTGTGACAAAGAGCTCCTCGACACTGCTCGAACGTAGCGCGGACGTCGCCCATCGAGCCTGCCTCGTTCGCCTTGCAACTTGCAACAGTCCCAACAGTCCTGAAACATGCCCCTAGCTAGCCAGGCGCTAGCTCAGATGCAGCCGATGTACCGGCGCGCAGCGGCCGTGGGGCGCGCAACCCCTCGTCCAGGCGCATCGTGCCGGCCCCGACTACCCCATCGGCTCGTGTGCCAACCCCGAGCTGCTCGAGGCGCAGCTGCGGCAGCTGCGGCAACGGCAACAGCCTGCCCTCCGCCGGCGGTGCCCGCATCACACCATACACAGGTCCGCCCCGCAACAGCAACTATCCACAGGTTGCGTCGCCCCCCCCCCGCGGCCTCTCTCGGCTCCCCAACGTTCCTTAGTTTCTCGGCCCCTTTACGTAACCATCCCATCCACTGGCGGCCCGGGGCCTTTAGACCGACACCTCAGACGTAGCCCACCAGCGTGTGGCACCAGCCCTCCCCCTCCCCTCCCCCTGCACCCCTCCCCCTGCACCCCCAGGACCCCCAGATCATTCTCGATGCGCTGCGCTCCAAGCTGATGGGCCCGCTGGTGTGCGCGCTGGGCGGCGAGGGCTCCTGGCAGCTCTACCTGGCCAGCCGGCTGGGGACCGAGGTGCTGGCGGTGGTGGTGGCGGCTCTGGCGGTGTACCGGCTGTTGCTGCGCTTGGCAGCCCACAGCGAGCTGGTGGGTGCGCCGGGCTGGGCGGGGGGGGGAGCGATGGTGAGCGCGCTGGCTCGAGCTCGCTATGCCAAGGGGACAGGGAATATGGTGCCGTGCGGTTTCCGAGTTGTCGCCTTGCACCGACGGGGCGGAAGAGGGCCAAGGTAGGGTAGGGCACGCGTTGTCATTCTGGAGGAAGAGGCTGCAGCTGCGGCGCTGCTCGTCGGCTGGGGGCGCATGGCGAGCTGGC
>BDDC01002207.1:0-14015 GCA_001662425.1 Chlamydomonas sphaeroides | reverse complement strand
CCGGCGGCCGACGGTCACTCGCTCCTCCCCCCCTCGCCCCCCAGGTCCGCCAGCATCTACGAGCACTCCACGGAGACGCTCTTCCTAGGCCGCCAGGTGCGCTGGGCGGGAGCGAGCCAGCGTGCGGCGCCCCGTCCAGGCGCCCCCTCCTGCCCCCCTCCCCGAGACGTTTTGCAGCGCACCGGCTTCATGCTAGCCTGCGACCCCCGCACATACTCACCCTCCTCATGCCTCCCCTCCCCATCCTTCTCCCCTGCCCCGCATACGCGCACGTGCTTCCTTTACTTATGAACCAAGTTCTCCCCATTTTCCCGCTCTCCCCTCCTTACCTCCCCCCCCCGCTCTCCCCCAGGACGCCATGCAGCGCACCAGCCTGCTGCCGCTGTCCGACTTCCTGGTGGAGGCCAGGCTGACCCGGGGGACCCAGCCGCGGGGCATGCGGCTGCTGGAGGTGGCGGCGGGCACGGGGCGCTTCCATACCTTCATCAAGGTGGGGTGGGCGAGGGGGCGAGGGGGCGAGGGGGCGAGGGGGCGAGGGGGCGAGGGGGCGAGGGGGCGGCGTGGCGGAGTGGCGAGGAGGCGGGGTGGAGGGAGGGGCGGCTGTGGCCCTTGGCGCCCCCCTCCCGCTCTCTGCCTGCATGGCATGCGCGACAGGACGCCCGCCTCCACCCTTGCTACACGCACACGCGGCCCTTCCCCTCTTCCTCCTCTCCCCCAGGACGCTTTCCCCGACCTCCCCTCCGTGGCCTCAGACCTGTCGCCCTTCTACCTGGCGCGGGCCCGCGCCAACCTGCGCTACTGGGCCGCAGCCCGGCAGCGGGGCCGGGCCCTGGGCGGCGCGGACGGCTGCGGGGTGGACTTCCTGCAGAGCGCCGCGGAGGAGCTGGCGGCGCCGGACGCCTCATTCGACGTGGTGAGGGGGCCGAGGGGGCCGAGAGGGCTGGTGCCGTGGTGCTGAGGGGCCTTAAGAGGAGCTTGAGGCATACGAGGTGCGGACGCAGGACGCCGCGGTAGGGCTTGCATCGCCCCTGCCACCTCACCCTCCACTGCGCCCCTGCCACCTACCCCACCACTGCCTGCTGCCTCTGCCAGGTGGTGTGCGTGTACCTGTTCCACGAGCTGCCCGAGGCCGTCCGCCGCAAGGCCGCCGCCGAGTTCCACCGCGTGCTCAAGCCGGGCGGCCTCATGGTGCGTACGTACGGCAGTACGGTAGCGCTGAGACCGTACTGCATCCGTACTTTGCATCACACCGTACTACGGTACTGCGATGCCGTAGCTGGCTGAAGGGCAGCGCAACGACCGCAAGTATAAAGATGACGTGCGCGACTACTACCTGGCGCAGTGGTGCTAGCAGGCTGCGAGCACTGACGACCGCCGCCAGCAGCCGGCCCCCGGGCCGACCGAAGCCGCGACTGAGGCGCAACCATGCGTTGTAGCCCGACACACGGGGCGGCAACCAGATGGGCCCAGCGTCTGAAACCCTTAAACCTTAGTAGCAGGCATCGCGGCAGAGCAGCCTGGCGGCGAGGCCGCTCGGCCGCCACCGCGGCTGGCGCAGTGCCCCCGGGGGGCTGTACCGCAGCCAGGGGCTGTACCGCCTACCGACAGCGCCGAATTGCACGCCATCAACTCAAATGGGAACGCACGAAAGGACGACAAACAGCATCCCAAGAGGCATCAAACGCGAACGCACGAGGAGGATGGGACGTGCAGAGGCGGTTGAGGCGCACGCCACCTCTGGCCGACACCCCACCACACGAAGGAAAGGATGGATGGGCCACACGGAGTCACAGCCACGTACCGACGCATGCAGGCCCGCCTGCGTGGGGAAGCACGGGGCCTACGGCCACCTGCGTCCGCCGGCCCCCACCAGCCTGCTCGTGCCTCAGTCCCCTCTCCCACGCCCTCTCCGCCTCTGCCGCCAGGTGCTCACGGATAGCGTGCAGCTGGGCGACCGCGCCGCCTGGGACAGCTCCATCGGCATGTTTGGCGACTTCAATGAGCCCTTCTATCGGTGTGTACTGACAGTTCTGAGTCGAACTTGGTGTGCACAATTACAAGCTAGACGTTGCGTTGATCAGCATTGAAGGCGGTGTACACGCAACATGCTCTTGCTGCGGGCCCCGAATGCGTGGCGACTTCGCCGAGCCCTTGAGCGGGCGGGGGCACTGCGGCTGCCCTGCTGGGTGCGCATGTGCGACTGAAGGGCGGCCCGGGCGCTCGAGCTGCATGCAAGTTGTCTGCCGTGCGCACTAGGCCCGACAGGAATCTGCCTCGCTCTGCGCGCCATGTGCTCGACTCCCCTACCGACTCCCCTCCTGCTCCTCCCGCACCCGCTCCCCGCCCCTTGCCACGCACAACCCCTCCTCTCTCCTCCCTCCTCCCTGCCCCCAAAACCCTTCCCTTCCCAACTCCCCGAGCAACCCCACGCCGCACCCCCCTGCCTGCCCCCAGGAACTACATCGCCTGCGACCTGGGCGCGCTGTTCGCGGAGGCCGGCTTCACGCCCGGCACCAAGTACCTGTGCTCCGCCACCAAGACGCTCAGCTTCAGGAAACCAATGGCGCCAGCCGTGCGAGGTTCAGGAGGAGGCGGCAGCGCGGCAACGGCCAGCCAGGTGGTGGGGGCGACGGCAGGGCTGGCACCCAGCGGCGGCGGCGGCGGCACCGATGTGGCGGCGGAGCCGGCGACGGGGCTGGCCGGCGCTGAGGTCTGCGTGGCGGTCTGCAGGCAGGGCGCGGAGGGAGCTGGCGGCGGCGAGGCGGCATCGGCGGAGGCGGCCGATGGAGCCAACCGTGGCTCGACATGAGCCAACAGATGGATGGCCACGGCAACGCAAACGGGGTGGGCGTCAGGCCTTGCTTTGCTGCTCGTTGCATGCTCGTATGGTATCGCGCCGCGCCCCCAAGTTTGGCGTTGTCTGGCCTGTGTCGCTGTGTTCTGCCTTGCCTGCTATGCTGCGTGTCGCCCAGTATTGATGGTGCACGTTGCCGTTGATCGCTGTTGCTGCCAGGCTACGGCGGTTGTTGCAAGTCACGGCTTGGCAGCGTGTCGGTGCCGCGTGTTGGGCTGCACTGCTGCCCGTGTGGCAGCAAGGCCACGACTGCACGCGGCGCAGCTCGGCCTGCCTGCCTGCCTATGTGTGCGTGTGGGGCTGCTCGCTGCGCATACGCGGTGCCGCGGGCTGTGTGGAGTCCCGCCTGGCGCAGGCGCGCGCTGCGGGCTCTGGCGCCGCACCATCACGCATGAGCGCCGTGGTGCATGTGGATGCGTGTCGGCCTGGGGCCCAACCAGCCCCACGTTGGGCCTCAGTGTGCGGCACGACGCTGTGACACGCTCTTCGCTCGTGCATGTGCCGCGCTGGTAGCGTGCCGCTGCTGTCTCGGCGGTGAACTAGATAGAAGATTGCGGTACACCGGCGCCCGCGAAGGGGAATGGAGCTAGTGATGCGCGTAGTGAAGTTGCGGCGTCGACTGGGCTGGGGTGGGAGCGCGAGTCACGGGCTCCTGCTGCGGCGCACTGCGCGGCTGTGTGGCCTAGGGGCCCCTGGGCGCATGATGCGTTTCCACATTGCTGTTTGTTGCAAATGCCTTGCGTCTACAGGCCACAGCTTACCCTTACGTGGGGCCCTCTCTGCGGTCCAGGCGGGCGCCCCGAGCGCCCTCAGTCACGTCACGCGCTCAAGCCAGGGCGGCCCATGAGGCTTTCCCACCTACCGACCACCCACCAAGGCGACCCCACCACTCCTGCTCCAAGGCGTCAAACACCCGCGGCATCCTGCGCAACCATGCAGCAGAACACCCAGTGGAACACCATTGGCACGCTCAGCACACGGAGCCTCGCCTGGCGGCGCCACAAGCACGCGCAGCAATGCGCGGTTTAGTTGCTGGTGCTTGGCTGGCGCATGCTGCCCCCCAGCCGCGCACACGGCCGCTCCATATTGCTTGGGTATGTAGCCTTACGGCAGCCGCCATATGGAGGCATCAAGCACCCGACCGGCAATGCACCTAGAATGCAGAGGATGCAGTCATATGTTCCAGGACCCCGCCAAATGTATCATCTGCCATTCCACACATCAAATCGCCGCGGCTGCGTGCGGCGCATTGGGGCGCCAGGGGCGCTGCAAGGCGGCCGGCCTCGCGACAGCCCCCCGCACATGTACGAACCGAGCATATGTTGGGCACAGGTATGGAGCTCAATTAGGAGGAGCGCACCCGGATCACATAACATATGTACCAGCCATGGTCGGCCTGCTGTACGTCGGCGCACAGGCAGCAGCACGCTCGCGCCGCTGGCCTCAGCGGCCCCTGGTACACAACGAAGCTGGGGCCCGGGCGCGCACCTCAATCCGCCTTGATTCCTTCCCCTTCGCGCCCGCTCTTCCCCTCGTGCCGCTTCACCTGCGCCAGCCCCGCTGGCCCGCCGCCCCGCAGCGCCGCCTCCGCGCCGCCTAGCGTCAGCGCAATCGCCGCCAGCGTCGCGACCCCGAACGCGTCGGTCCTGAAGCGGTCGCTGCAGCGCACCTGCGCCGCTAGCGTCACCACCGCCACACAGCCCATGAGCAGCCGCTGCACCACCACCCAGCCGCCCGCCGCCAGGTGCCGCACCGCCCACACCCGATGGGTTGCGTACCGCCCCGACATGGCCGCGACCAGCGCCGCGGCGCCGGTGGCCACAAACCAGAGCAGTGTCAGACGTAGCAGCAGCCGGGCGGCGTGCGCTCGAACAGTTGTCGGGTTGCCGTCGAAGCCGTGGAGGCTCTCACCGGCCAGAGCGGAGGCGAGGCCGCGGCGCTCCATTAGGATGTAGCCGATCACCAGGAGGGCGCTGCAGGCCAGCAGCAGGCGGCCCGACATGCGGTGCAGGCGGGGCCGGGAGGCCCTCAGGCCGGGCAGCAGCTGCAGCGCGGCGCAGGCGCTCCACAGGCCGCTGGGCAGGATGTGGGTCAGCTGGGTGGGGGAGGGAGAGGGGGGAGGGAGAGGGGGCAAGGGAGGAGGGCAGGTGTGGGCTGGCGGGCGGCTGCATGGCGTGCGGGTATGGCGTACCCTGACGGCTGGGTGCGCGCCGAACTTGCTGACGATGTAGCGCGGGCTGGGCAGGAAGGGTATGTCCTCGAGCCACTTGAGGTGAGCCTCGTAGCCGGGCAGCCAGCCGGCCCTGCCGCGAGGTAAGGGGACGAGTGGGCCTGAGGACGCGGGTGGGACAGGGCTGTGCATAGGACCGAGCCGACGCACCACCACGAGGCGGGGTAGAGGAACGTCCACACCACCATGTAGCAGAAGACTGGCACGCAAACAGCGACCAGGCGCGCATCGTTCGTGCGATGGCGCGGCGTGGCCAGTTTGCTTTCTGGCGTTCCGGTCATGGCCATATCTGCAGTTGTAGCCATCAGCGTATGTACATTTATTGTTTGGCGCAGCGGTGACGTGTTAGCTTCAAGCCACAAGTATAGACCTGTTCGCGCTCAGCACGAAGCCCATGCAGCACTATGTCCAGCTCAGGCATAAACTTCCTTGCCCGCCTAGGTCAGCGCTGGCTAAACAATAAAGCCCAGCATGGATTCGTGTACGCACAAACACGGTGGCCCTGTCCGGCATAGGCCAAGGGGCGTAAAACCCACCCTCCCCCCTGCTCCCCCACCCAGTCGTTCATCTAGGGCTGCCTTGCTTGCCATGCTTTGCCTCATCACAACTTATAGATCTGTGCTTCAGGCAACTTGATCGCCGAACATATGCATACCCGAAATGCGACTGATCCGCAACTGCTGCCTCATACAAACTAGGGTAAACCTATAAAAGCTGCCGTGTATTCACCTGCCATGGATTTGGACTTGAACCCAGCTTTCCGGCGGGAGGAATTCGCCCATAGGTTGGCAATTGGATCTCCGAGAAGAGGAAATGCGCTATGAAATGCACTCGTCGAAATGGGCAGACATCGAATCAGTTCTCTCGTCAGGGAGCCAATTGCGCAGACATGGTGGTATATGGCTTGAACGTCTTGCGGTGAGATTCACATCGAATTCCATGCATTTCATTGCAACAGCCAGGACATTTTGTTGGGGCGGAGAGTAGGGGCGGGACTACCACCTTGGTACTGCAGTGTTTCAGAGCCGGCACCGCCAGTACAGACACTGTGCCTTTGCAGTCGCAACACCACGGCAGAGGACCTCATAGTGCTCATGCAGCGGTGCCAGCATCACAGCACGTCCATTGGTCAGGCAGCAATCTTCACAGCTGCTGCCGGTGCCGGGGTGCAGGCAGCCCTGCTGGAGTGTACAGGCAAGCTTGATACTGGGTGCGGCTGTGCCGCCCAGCCACCCCCACCCCGCCAGCCCTCAGAAGCACAATGTGTCACTGCATACAGCCGCCCACTGTGGGCGAGCACTTGCCTGCCGCTGCAACGTCCCTATGGCCTCTTTTGCCCCAGCAGCCTCCTTCTTGCCTCCGCCCGCACACTGTGCCTCCACCCAGCCCCACCCCACCTGCACCTCACCACCAGCTCCTACGCCAAACCCACCTTCCATGCACACTGCACACCTGACACCGCCTGGCCGCCGTGCTCTGCCTGCCTGCATCTCGACTCTGCTGCTTTGGCCAACGGGATGCATTGGTATCCTTTGCCACAGATCAGCAGGCACTTCACTCCTTCACCTCGCTCTTCCTCTGCCTTCCTCTGCCTTGCACATGCCGTGCATTCACCCCATTACCACTACACACACATGCCTGCTCGCTTCGGCTGCCTCACTACCGCCACCCGTCACCTGCGCCATCGCCCCCCTGCCCACACAGACAGCTTGCACCGCCGCCAGGCGGATCATTAAGCTGCACGGAGGACAGGCAATACCTGGGTCCGGGCGGACCCACGGGTGACCCACTTACATGACCCTGGGTCCGGGCCAAACCCTTATTCGCAGTTTGAGGCCGTTCCGGGGGCCGGCCGCGCGGCACGATAGAATGCCGAAAACGAAGGGACTTTGGGGGGCGGTAAAATAGCGAGCGCCACTGTGCGCGAAGTTGGCATTGAGGCAGGCATCCTGCGCGCGTGCGCTGGAATTCTAGAAGCGTTTGCTCGCAGCGTCGACATACGCGAGACGATAGTGCTTTCAGCAAACACGGGCGCAAAAAGCGGAGGAGCGATGAAGCGGACGAGTCGTCGGGACCAAGTAAAGGCCGCTTAGCTAGTGATAGAAAGCATAGAAATCATTGCTATGAATCATGCTGCTTTACGCTTCGTTATTGGCATTGGCTGTCCTTTGTGCAGCTTAACAAACAAAACAAGTCTCACCCAGAAGCTGTGTGGTCTCAACGGGCTTAATGCAGTTGCTTCCAAGCAAGACAAATTCCGTTGCTGGTTTCAATGCCGTACGTTGACGGCAAGCACCCGAAACACCCACGCTCGCCACCTGACGACCTCAAGTACCACATACACCCCCCTCAACAAAGGGTTCTTCCCACAGACAGCTTCACAACCCCGACAGGGCCGCTTTAAGCTGCACTCAGGACAGCCAATACCCAGGTCCCCGATGACCCAGGGTTGTTCTTGGGTGACCCTTGGTCAGTGCACAACCCTCTTTCACCATGTGGGGCTGTTCCACGAGGGGGCCGGCGCAGCGTGATGAGTGCCAAAAATAAGGGGCACTTTGGGGGGGCCTATATTATGCAGTGCCACTGTGCGCGAAGTTAGCACTTAGACAGGCATCCTGTGCTCGTGCAGTGGAAGTTCCCAAGTGTCTGCTCTTCAAGAATGAGTGTGCAGTGCAATCGCACTTCATGCAATAGGTGTCATGACGGATCAGGCATTCTTGAAGGCGCCCGCTAGGATGCTGCGCCGGCACTCGAAGGAGGGCACCACGGGCTGGGTGTCGTCGGGCTGGTCGTGATGGTCGTGATGCGCTTGAGCACGGTGTCGACGTTGGCCTCCAGGCGCTCGGACGGCTGCACAGCGAAGTAGCCGGGAGGGGTGGGGGCCAGTGCTGAGGAGCTGAACGGTGTAGATGTATGCCGGGCAGTCGAGCTTGTAGCAGTACAGGAAGTACCCTCGCACGTCAGGCAGGTAGTAGAGTGACAGAACTCAAGCAAGGCGGTTGTGCGCAAACGGGACAAGCTTGCTGTGAATCCCTGAGCTCTGAGCTGACAGGCACGGTGAAAGTGCCGAAATTCATGTGCGTGGTCACTGGCTCTAAATACATGATAACGCTCAAGCCGCAGCTGCTGGCAGCGAGCTATCACTTACATTGTTGTGAGGACGTCGCCAGCAGCTGTGCAAACAACGGCCCGAGCAAGTGCGGGTCTGGTGTGAAGCGGCGACCTTGTCAGTGTTTAAAAACCAGGTTGCTTGTTATTGCAAGGTTCGTGGTTGTCGACCGGCTGTAGTCACAGACACAGTCTTGGCAACGTTGCCAGAAACACGCTCAGAACGAGCGGCTGGCCGCTGTAGCGCTGCGGATGGCGCAAGTAAACTTGCACGCAACACAGGCTCTTCATCGTTTAGCCCAAGACGGAATGGCTCTTCTGCAGGTATATTTTTATAGCACGCTAGAGGGAGCAGGAGGTCACGATGAACGCTGATCAGGCATCGACCGGGCTTGCTGCTTGAGGTCTGGCACGAACAGACGCTTACAGGTAGCTCAGAAGTAGGGTGAGTAGCAAGTTGTTGAGCACATAAGCAAGTAGGTGCAATAACAAGCACCAAAAACGGTGCTTGCGTCGCATTTTGGGGCACCGGGTGGCGGTCCCATGGGAGATCACCTTCACCTCTAGGCCAACCTGCACCTGGGCCCCCCCCTTGGTCCTTGAACACTCTACGTCTTTCTGTACACAACGAACATCTCGGCGCTCAGGTGCTCCAGAAAGATCCCTGGAAGAGCGTAATGCTTTACCCAGGCTAACACAGGGTCATCTTGCACTACCCGGCTCCTTGTGTCTATGCATACACAGCACAGTGCTCTATTCGCAGCAACCAGCCCGGTGCAAAGCTCACCTAGTGGAAGCCTGCAGGACCTCAAGTTCCACGCACAGCGGGGCTGCCAGCTGGCCAGTCCACCCGCTTGCTCTCACACACGTAAACAACACGCAGCACAACACAATGAGCCAGGGCGCGGGCGGAGTTCTCAGCCCGGAAACCCTGCTCTACGAACCGTGCACCCCACGCTACTGTTGGCCTGCACCAGTCCCATGGGTCACAGCCTCGCACCTTAGCGACTTTCGCAGCACTGGTGCACCCCCGCACCCCCAGCCGTGCTGAGCAGGTCTCTGCCTGCCTCTCTGCCCACACTATGCATTCATGATGTGACAGCTGTCATGACGGATCAGGTGTAACAACACCTTGACGGGCAGCAGCCCAACATGCCCCCCCGTGTAGGGTACCTTGCATCCCAAAGCGAGTTATGGCGAGTGTTTGTGGTCTCCAGCCATGCCTGTACTGTTTGTGTCCTGTATCAACCGCCGGTTTTATCATGGAAGGGCTTCAGCTTGTGGCCCTGCACATCTTCATGTAACCGCTCTCTCTGTATCCTACATCTCCTATCCCCTTTTCCATGCCTACCAACCTATGATCTCAATGCGGAAGGGCTTCGGCTCTCGGCCTTGTGCGCCTTCACTCAGATCGGTTCCACACCACACACATATCTTTCATACACCAAGCATAGCGCAGCACAGTGCTTCTGAATGCCCTCATCATCTCGACACAAGGAAATAGCCACCGGGCTTGGCACACTCTGGCTTGCAATTGCGCATATGTGTGCTCACTCGGCACAGACAGTCAGTGTCACGGTGCTGCCATAGCGGCTTGTCCGCACCCACAATGTTAAGCACCATGGCAGCATGTGTTGGCTTCATGAGTGGCGTCCTTTCCCCGTGCTCAGGGCCCTCTCCATGCCAGATGTGTGTGATCATGCAGTCAATGAAGCCGTGGTGCCTCCCTGTCCTGTGGCCGTAAATCTAGTCCACATCCCTCATTTGTTCAGCCCGGCCACACCCCACAGCGGGAGCGGACGCAGGCCGCACTCCTTTTTCTCCGCTGGTCCCCCTCATGGCTTGTTCCTGCTTTTCCGTGCCGCACCCCTCGGCAGGAGAGGCAGCTGACAGCCCCTCCTCTCTCTTCGCCGCCCAGTGGTCACTTCTTATTTTCTTGGCCACAGCCCGGTCGACCACTTACCTTCCCGTGCTCAGGTAGGCCAGGCAAGTGGGGTTGCTAGTGACCTACAGCAGCTGCCCGCCCGAGCTGGGCAAGAAGCCAGCGGTGCTGTGCTTGTGACTGGCAGAGAGCCAGCGGTGCCAGGAGTCGTCCGCCTGTCGCTTGTAGTAAGACGAAACCTTGAAGACCGCTAGCCGCATGTGATTGATCGTGATCCCCACCAGGGAGTTGGTGAGTGCGTCCCCGCAGCTGGCCAACAGCAGATCGTAGTTGTCAAGTTGCAAGTTGTGATGCCAGCCAGGATCAGGAAGGGGAACATTAATCGGTGGGCACAAGGGAGCACAGCACCTGCAGGGCACTGGATTGGCCGTGCTGTCCAAGCCAGACCGCCGACCGCAGCATGGTCAGGTCCGCTGCACACCCCAGGGTGCGGATATCAGTGGGCTCAGCGATGGGGGTGGAATCTGGTAGCTCGGAGCTGTGCAGCAGCGCCACTTTGCTGGTGCTGTTCCGTCCAGGCATGCTGCACCGCAGCCTTGCCTCGGGGTCCATTTTGGTGAGATCTGGTGGCATGAAGGTACTGAGGGCCGCTGCACTGCCGCCGGCGGCGCTGTGTTCCTTGAGCTCTGCCAGAGTGACGAGCTCAGAGTCTCCCGCACTGTAGTCAATCCAGAAAAGGTTCTGACAGTCTCGTTTGCTGGTGTAGGAGGTGATGCCCAGTCCTCTTATGTTCTTGGCACCACATCGTGGTGGCGGCAGCAGTATGGTGAGGCCATGGTACTTGCACATGTTGGTTGGGGGCTCAGGAGCCACGAGGGCTTGCCCATTCTTGGCTAGCTGATCCACCGTGACACCCTTGTCCAGGCAGGTGGGGCAGATCCAGTCGCCGGCTGGAATGACCTTGAGAGGAGGTCGATGGCAGAAGGTGTGCCACACGTTGCCGCACATGTCGCAGAGCAGCATGCACTCCTCGTTGTCGGGGTAGTGACAGACTGAGCAGGCGTGCACAGCGGTGGGCCGTGGGATCCATGAACTGGTGTTGATTGGGTAGATGGCAAGGGTCACAATGCGTGATGTGCACTTTAAGGGTAGAGCCACAGCGCCTCTCCAGCACGAGCGTGCCAGAGTCCTGGACCTCACGCACTCGTAGGATGTCGGGCAGCACTTGGGCGTTGAAGGCAGTACGGGAGGAGGTATTGCGGCGATACATGTAGTCGCCAACCTCGAACCGTTTTAGCCGGGGTGAGAGCCCTCCTCCGTGCATAGTGATGTAGCAGAGCCGGTCACGGTGCTGCACGATCTCAAGGTTCTGTGCGGCGGTGACAGTGTTGGAGTGTACTATAGCGCTTCAAATGATGATTACTGTGCAGCTGCATCCTCATTGTTGAAGTTGATGGGGCCCTCCATTCACTTACGCTTGGCAGGCGGCACCACGGGCTCCACACTGAAGAGCACGTGGTAGGGCACCAAGAGGGTGGAGCTCTGCTTGAAGCAATTGTAGCCCAACATAATGTATGGAAGATGATCGTCCCAGTTAGCGTGCGTGTCATTGCTGAGGGTGATGCACCACAGCACCCTCTTGCAGATTTGGACCATACAATCTGACAGCCCGTTAGCTTGAGGATGGTTGGGGCTTGTTTGCCGGTGGTTGGTGAGGCACGCTGTCAGGAGGGTGTCGAATTCACCCTTCTACTTGCTGCCCTGATCAGAGCACACCTTGGCACAGGCACCGAAGGCTCTGATGACGTGCTGTGCAAAGGCGGCGGCGGTGGTAGCAGTCGTCTTGTTGGGCAGAGGTGCTAGCACGATGTACTTGGATAGGTGCTCCACCATGACCATAACGTAGGTGTTGCCATGCTCTGTCCGGTCGAAGGGCCCGCACAGGTCGACACCCCAGCGATAGCACAGGCCATGGATGGGGAGTGGGTTTAGTACTTAAGGCTCACACCCAAAAGTGGCTCGTACACGGCTACAGGCCTCACAGAGCTTGAGCACCTTGTGCACGTCCTCGCCTATGCCTGGCCACCACGATTGAGTCAGGAGCAGAGCCATGGCCACGTCATCATCCAAGATGTCCTTTGGTCCATGCCCATTGGCAAGTGCTGCCTCAGAACTCCACTTGAGAAACGTAAGGACACCTGGCCGACTGAACGACCACTTCGGCACATACGAAACCTCAAAACCATAACACGAAAACACTCAGCCACGCTTTGAGATAACAGCAGTTAGCAGACATGTTGATACGTGCGACAGGATACAACACAAACTGACCACCCTGCTGGCCGGACAGCTGTATGTAGTAAGCCTAAGCCCCGTGCAAGGGCAATCCAGGAGTATTCAGACGAGAGTTGCAACGGTTCAACACGGTGGCATAGATGGCAGCGTGTACATTGCCGCGCTCATGTGTGTAACTCACATGACACCACCTAACCGGCCATTCCCCCACGCGCCGAGCAAAGCGACACACCACAACACCACCGGACGGCGACCAGTACACGACATCAACCCTCTCGACTTGCAGCACACTCCGAAGGCCATGCAGCCGAAGGGAGGAGTGCGACAGCGAAAGGAACAGTGGCCAAAACAGCCGCATCCACCCACAGCACGACACCCTACAATCCGGCTCCCACCCCCACACACAACCCACACTGGCGCTGGGCCTTCAAATTGCGACCCCTCTGCAGTGGCTAGGTGCGGACCGCGATCACAACATGATCGACAGACCGAACACAGCTGGCCCCGGCACTGCCACCATTGACCTCACCAAAACACCCCCCGGCAGCGACCCCAACTCTGACACTGAGACAACAACAGGCTGCCCT
This sequence comes from Chlamydomonas sphaeroides, assembly GCA_001662425.1. Taxonomy (NCBI): domain Eukaryota; kingdom Viridiplantae; phylum Chlorophyta; class Chlorophyceae; order Chlamydomonadales; family Chlamydomonadaceae; genus Chlamydomonas; species Chlamydomonas sphaeroides. The sequence continues at coordinate 1,059 of BDDC01002207.1, read as the reverse complement.
CCCCCGCCGGCATCATCGACCCCTGTAGCATGGCCACCCATCGCTGTCACTCCTAATCCCTACTTTGAACGCCAAACACATACCAACAGCTGCCCCATCCACACGATCAACAACTGCCTGGGTGTGCCGCACCTCTTGTACACCCAATACTATGCGCACTGCGCTGCGGTCCTGCAGGCAGCTGGCCCGGCCAACTCAGAACTCATGCGGGCCTGGGCGCAGGAGTTCAACACACGCAATGGCACCAGCACCACGGGAGCTCTAAACCACTACATGTACAGCACTCTTAACGTACGGGGCCGCACCCCGCTGTACCTCCACTCACTTGGATTCCTCACCGGCCCAAGCACCCTGCGCGGCATCCTTCGCAGACTGCCCGACGGCGCCAACGCCACCAGTTTTATCTTGGAACCTCCTTGCTCCGGGAGTATCGGCCACCTAATCGCGTACAGGTGCTACGGTGCAACCTGGTACTGCCTGAACGGCCTCACCTCAGGCCCCACCGCCATAGCCGACAACGACAATGATACATGGTGGCAACACGCAAGCACAGGCACTGACCTGCTTGTCCTAGAACCTCTCGATGCACGAGGCCGTACATTAACCAAAGCGCGGCACCACAACATAGCCCGATACCCCACACCCACAAACACAGAGCACATTCCCCCACTCCCCACCGCATGGGTACACTCCCCAGCGTACACCCCATTGCAACCAGCTGCCCCCGCGCCAGCCCATGCGGCCCGTGGCCTGGAACTTGGTGCGCCCCTCCTCGCCCCTGTGCCCCCTGCCCCCGAGCCCAACCACCCTGCAGGCCGGCCCCACCAACCGGCACCCATCCGCACAGGCCCACAAGCCCCGCCGGCCCCCTATGCCGTCCATCAACCGCTGCCTCACGCGCCCACTCCAACCCCAACCGCCGGACCACCTGCGCCCGCTCTCGCCGCGCCACCTAGGCAAGCCGGCCCCCGGCGCGCAACCCTAGGCAGGAGAGGAACGACCGCCGCCTGGAAACGCAAACACGACATCGACACAGAGATCAAGGAGGGGCGGCAAGCC
>BDDC01002206.1:1662-15155 GCA_001662425.1 Chlamydomonas sphaeroides | reverse complement strand
AACAGCTCTCGCGAAAGGGCGCGTTGCCAGAGCGGGCAGCCCCAGCGGGCTGGTGGCGCCAGCGGGGTCTCGCGCCCCTACGGGGGGGCGAGCCAACATGTGAACCGCGGCACCGATGCCCGGCGCTTGCAGAGCTCCATGACATACAATCCCCTACGTGCCGTCAAGTGAGCGCTACGTTCATTTTATTTTACGCCGCCAGACGTGGCAAGGCCGCATTTGCTTCCACGTAAGCTGTATGCAGCCATGAATGGCCCTCGGCCCGGGGGCACCGCCCGGGTACCTGGCCGCCTGCGCCTACCCCGTCCTTCCCTACCCTGCTCCGTCTCAACGATGACGCACACAGTAACGCTAGCACAGTCCCTTCCAATTCATTGCCTCCAGTCCCCACCAACCTCACAAGTCCTCGTCGTCCTCCCAGAGCGCGGAGCTGACAGCCAGGCCCACAAGCTGGTTGAAGGCGTCGCTGGACAACCCCTCAGATACCCAACCCGCGCCCGGCGCCTCCATGGCGCCCGCGCCGAAGCACAGATTTGCGAGGCTGTCACCGCATCGCCAGCCCGTGGCGACGTGGCAGGCGGACGCGCTAGCTGGTGCCCGCAGAGGCGCGAGGCCCGCAAGGAGGAGGTCGGCGCCGTCCAGGCAGCTGGTGATGGCAGATGAAACGGCGCAGCCCGGCGCGGGTCGCGGGTCGCGGCCGATCTGTTTCAGTGAGCACTGCTCCATGTGAAGGCAGAGAGTGTTGTCGTCGCCCTCCTCGTCGTGGTCGTCCGAGCCCGACGCGTCGAACCCGTTGCTCAAGTCGCTCTGCGAGCTGCCGGTGCTGCCGCAGCTGTCCCGGTCGGCAAGCATGGCACTGTCGTCGTCCTCCTCAGCGTCGGAATCGCTGTGCAGGCTAGCCGGCAGCGGCGCTGGAGCCACGACCGCATGGGCCGCATGGAGAAGCTGTAGCCCAGTATCAATCGCGGGAGCCCCAGCGCCATGCTTGTTGCCATATTTATCAACCTTGACACAGTTTGGGACGCTGTCCAAAGCATTGACTGCGACCCGCAGCGTTGTTGGCACCAAGCGCCGTCGCTCCAACAGAGAGGAGGTCATTGCGACGATAAGTTCAGAGCTGTCGAGTAAGAGCGAGTGAGTTGTTGGCTACTTGAATGTGGACTGTGCCCCGCTGTGGGTGTGGGGGAGTATTGTCACAAGACTAGTTGGTCAAGTTGTAAGACTTCAATGTTTTGAGTAACGGGCGTAGAGTGTGGGTGATTGTCGACGGTCGGCTGTGCGGCTCATCGAAACCCATGCTGAGACTTGCGCTGGTCACCCGTGATAACTTGTCCTAGAGCTCCTTACAAGTGGTCAGGGGCCGATACAGAAGCCGGGCGGACGGCATGTGGACCGCGGCATGTGAGACAACGTCCGCAGCTAAGACACCCCACGCTCGGAACGTGTAGTCGTAACGCTGGCATACGGTTCAGTGTTTGTTGCAGGTCCGCGTCCCCGGCGTGGTCCACGGGTCGCATCGACTGTCACAAGCAGGAGGTCGCAAGTCCCAACACGGGATAGTTCGGTATAAGCTGCAGCGGCAATTGCCCGCAGGGTCACGAATGCTTGCATTCCAACTGCGCCGCCGACAGCAAGGGCCGAAGCAATCGGCGAGGACACACAGTACAACGCAGGAAGTGAGGCGCATGTATTGCAGGACATCGCCGAAGTAGGGGAGCTCTTCCTACGGACGAACGGTTGTTCGACTAGCTACACGACATAAACACACGCTGGAGCCCCAATCTGCCCGATGCATCGCCTAAGCACACAACACCAGCCCCGCAACCTGCTGTGCAGTACGGCGCATCAACCATACTCGGGACGGACAAACGCAGCGCACACAGTGCCCGGTCACACCAGCTGCCAAGAATGCAGTGCGGATAGAGCAATTACCAGATAGCGAATCCCAGAGCAGCAAGCACACGCCACATCGAGAAGACATATAGCACGCGCTGCATGAGTTAGAGAGAGAGAGAAGCTAACGCTACGTTATGCCAACAACCCCGGCAGACTAATCACGGCAGCACGGAAGAGGTAGGTTGCGGCATGGGACCGCCAGCAGCCGACACCGGCTGCGGGCGTCGGCGCTGCGTTATGTAGTTGGGCAAAGAAGCAAGTGCGTCGTCGCATCGCTAGTGAGATGACGGTGTCGAGTAACGCACCAGGATGATGAAGCGCAAGACAAGAACGTAACCGTAACGTAACGAAGGCAACCACCATGCATCCTGCACGCTGCCCTTCTACCTATCAACATCAAACAAACTACCTTGTCCGCCCGAGTCTCTCAAGCAAACGAGCCCATGCGCCGTGCATAAGCTACCCTGCGCAGCCCATTGCACGCACCTGAGCACCCCTGGTGGGTCACTCTGCTGGCTCAGCAAGGTCAGCTCCGCCGCTGCTACCCCATACCGCTCCGACCCCACGCCAGACTCTGAATCTCGCAGTGAACGCCCGTCCACCATCACCTGCTGCTGCTCGACGGCGCCGTGCGCTCGCCGGTTCAAACGGCCACTCCTCACTCCTCCTGCTCGGTCCAGAGGGCCTCATCCACCACCCGGCTCAGGAGACCACACAGGTCCCCGGCGGCCCACACCGCACACACGCCGCCAACGGGGCTGCCCCCGCCTGCGCCCGCGCCGCCGTCGCCAGGCGCGGACTCGCCAGCCGCCAGTGCGGCTGGAAGGGAGCAGCGCAGCGGCTTCAGCTCGCAACGCGGCAGCGCAGGTGCGGAGCTGACGACGCACAGGTGCGGCCGCTTGGCAGTACCGTCGATCCTCACGACGCAGTCCCAGTCGGCAGCGGCGCTGCCGCCATCCGTCGTCGGCATGGGCGCCTCCAGCGGCGGTAGGAGGTACTCCAGGCCGGCCAGCGCCTGGCGGGGCCGGCAGCAGTAATCGCTGGCGGCGTCGCAGCCGTCTGCGGCGCTGCTGTCGCTGCAGATGCTGCCGGTGCTGCCCGGCGAGCCGCAGCACGGCATATCGCCGTCGTCGACGGCAACCTCGCCGCCAGTCGCCGCCGCTGCCACCGCCGCTACGTCGCACTCTACCGCCGGAAACTCGTCGACGTCCATGGGGTCATCGACAGCGCCGCCAACGTCGACGATGGCGGCAGGCGGAGCCCCGCGGGCGGCGGGGAGTGGCAGCGGAGGCCCCGCGGCGGCCGTTGGGCAGATGGCAGCGGCGCGCGGCGGCCGCGCGCGCGGCAGGTGCGGCGGCGGCCGAAACTCAGGCCGTATGCCGTACGCGTGGAAGTTCCAGGCGATGGCGCGGCGGCGGTACAGCTGCATGAACAGGGGGTGGGGGGGAGGGTTACAAACAAGCACGGGGCTACAGGGCACTGCCTCTCCCGCGTTGCGGGCACCATTACTGCTCTCACCTGCAGGTCGGCGAACGACGAGAAGAAGAAGCCGCCGAACCAAAAGCCCGTGCTGTGGTCTGTGGGTTGCAGGGCAGTAGCGCATGCCAGCTGAGTTAAAAAATGGTGGCGCCGGCTAGGCTCGGGCCCGGTGAGCCAGGGGGCGCGTGCATGTTACATCTAAGGGGGACCAGCCAATTCATGCCGAACGCTGCGCAGAAATTGCTGGGGTACTCACAGCAGAGGGAATCGTATGGTGGCGGCCGCTCGCCGCCCCCGGCGATGCCGCAAGCCAGCGAGAAGTCATTGCAGGCCGCTGCCGACGCGCAGTCGGTATAACCGCACATCTCAGAGCCGTTGCCAGCGCCCCCCAGCGAGATGCCGGCCGCAGCCGCTGCCGCGTTGAGCAGCTGCTGTTGGTGGTGCTGCTGAATCAGCTGCTGTAGCTGCTGGTGAAGGAGCTGCCGCTGCAGGAGCAGCTGCTGTTGCTGCAGCATCGACTGCTGTTGTTGCTGCAACAGCTGCTGCTGGGCATCCTGGATGGGGCTGTGCACCACGTGGCAGGAGCCTTGACCGTGCTGCTGGTGTTGACCGGGGGTTTGGCACCATGCCTGCAGGGGAGGTTGCTCCGCGTCTGTCCGTTGCTCCGTGCGGCTTGGTACTTGGGTTGGGAGCGTCAGTGAGGCATCCTTTGTCGTCGCCGCGCCGAGCTCGCTGGGCTGCCAGCTGCCAAAGGTAAGCCCTTGCTCGGATATGCGAGACGTAGATGCGCTGTTGTGTAGGCTCAAGGCCAGGGGGTGAGCAGCGGGCATGGCAGGTCCTCCGCCTGTGGATGTAGGGAATTGAGGGGGTTTGCGGTTGTCGCAAGGTGCAACGATTGCATTCGTGAGGTTTTCTAACGATACCAAGAGTAAGACTATAGCGGCAGAACCAACCTCGCTGGCGTGGCCTGGGCGTGGCGTTGGGTCCCGAGGAGTTGGCCTCAGGAGCTAGTGCGTCCAACGCCTCGCAGGTCTAGCAGAAGGTCAGCAAAAGGTTGCGAGATTGCTAGCCCCGTAGATGGTCGTGACTTCTGGTGCCGCTAGCAGGAGCAGACCTCGCCGCGCCGGTTCAAGTATGCCACGGCCCACGAAGCTGCTGATTTTCAACGACACGCGCTGTTGTGTGCAGCTATCTACTGCCGCTGGGAGGATTCGGCCGGTCCGGGCTTCGTCTGCTGCCTTCTCAGACGTTGCACACCAGTGGTTGGGGATGCTAGATGGTGCCGTGAGGATGCGCTTGTGTAGAGACAATTATGCTGTGTGTCCTGGCAATGGATAGCGCGTGAAAAGGTTGTTGGGCAAGTATGGACCGAGTCCTTCCTTGCCAAGACCAGCCCCTCCCCTCGCCCAGTCCAGGCATGTTCGTCTAATATGATGTGCTGTAAAGTACCGATAACATGCAGCTGGAGCGTCCATGCGAATGCATGGCCAGACCTGGCTCCGTGGGTCGGTAACCCCCTGGACCGCAGAACGCACACACTTTCTGTCGTACACTGGGTCCCTCCTCCGACTGCCTGACGACGGACACAACGCTAGGTACAGACATGCTTGCGTGTGCTTACAGCTCAGGGCGTCACAGTACAACCTTTTGGGGGGACGAACCCCCGCCGCGCAGTGGCAACAGGGGCGGACGGAGCCCTGGGTGGTACCGACCGGCAGCCCTGGATGAGGGACAAGGTCAGGGGTGACGCCCCTTTCCCACTCCGTCTGGGGCCACATTGTCCAGGCCGTTCCGTGGCGTCGGCGGGTTCTCGCACCAACATCGTAGACAGACGGTGTAGGCCAACTTATGTGCGCATCAAACTACCGGGCTTACCAACGACACGAATAAGAACTAGAGACTAGCGTTGACAAACGCATGTAAGCATACCGGTATGCCAAATCCAATACATTTTTGTTTAAGCAAAAGCAGCAATTGAACGAACCTCGATTGTCTGCAACGCTTCACGCACTCGTACTGGCCGGCAAGATCCGTATCCCTTGTATCACGGCACATGCACAAAATATAGTCCATTCAACCATCGATCCACTGTCCCCCAGGTCCGCTCATAAACGCACCCCACACCAGCAATCCGTCCTGCGTTTCCTGCCTCTCCACCTGTAGATACACCAGCCAAGCCTGCTTCAATACACCGACATCATCGACCAAAGTGCCGGCCCCGGTCACCCTGACGCAGTCACGCTAGACAACTAACCGCAAGGGCAAGCGCACGCCTTTTGTACACCCAGCAACCGTCCACCGCAAGGGCCACCAATGCAGGGCGCGCACAAGCAGACACTGACTGCAAGGTCCCCCCCTGTCGAGGCAGGGCTCTACCTTGCCCGCTGCTCCGCCAGCGCGTCTCCCACCACCGCCGCCAACAGGCCATCCAGCTGCGGCTGCAACCAGGCCGGGCAGTCGGCATCCCACGCCCGGCACCGCCGTGCCCTTGGCACCGGGCAGCAACCGCCACCGCCGATGCTGCACGATCCAGCGGGGCAGCCACAACTACAGCCGCACTCGGCAGCCGCCGGCAGCTCCCACACGGCCATGCAACTGCAGCAGCTGCTGGCCTCCACGCGAGGGCTACTGAGGCAGGCAGTCGAGGCGTCGCCGCCATACGACCCCGCCGGCTCCAGGAAGGCCGCCTCATCGAAGTCCATATCCGGCAGGTCCCCGTCTCTGCCACTGCAGCCGAATGACGATAGGCTGACGCTGCTGGCCGACGCCTCGTAGCTCCTGCCGCTGCTGCTTCCGCTACTGCTGCCGCACGGCGAGTCGAGGCTGGCGGTGCTGCTGCAGCGGCTGCCGAGCAGGCTGACGCCGCAGCCGGCGCTGTCGTCCGAGCCCGCGGGGCTCGTCGGCGACACCATGCACGACGCCTCGGCCTTGGCATCGGCCACGCCGTCCGCCGGCATCTCTACCCGAGGTACAAGCGCCGCAGCGGCACCCTGCAGCTGCTGCGGCGCCAACTGTAACGCGAGCGTGATGCGGAGGCTGCCCCCGGCAGAAGCCGGCCCGGGCGCTGGTCCCTGCTGCGCTCGCCCGCTCCGATGCTGCTGCAGCCCCGAGGAGCATGCCTCCTCGCACTCCTGCTCAAGCTCCTCGCTGTTGACAGCACGGCCTGAGCAGGAGACCACCGCGACCGGGGGCTCCTGTGGCTCGGCCTGCTGCTGCGGCACTTGCTGCGGCGGCACCTCCAGACGCTGTGCAGCAAGCGCCGCCAGCTCCTCTGCCACCCAGTCAGTCATGGCCCCAGAGGCCACCTGGCGATTGAACCATGCATCGCACTCGGCGTCCAGATCCTCGTCTGTGCAGGCGGTGGCCAACGCGCAGGACGGCAGTGACCCGCAGGACGGCGCCGGCCACAGAGGGCTGGCGGGCCGCGGAGGGCGAGGCAGGCCCGACGGAGGTCGGAAAGGCCTCCGCAGCTGGCCAAACTCCTGCAGCGTCAGGTGGCGCAGGCCGTCGCCGAAATGGGCCCCCTCCTCATCCACGTAACCCGAAGGACGGCTGGGCGAGCAGTGGCTGGGGAAGTAGGCAGGGTCGTCGTCGTCGCTGACGCCCTCCGAGTCACTGTAGCCGTCTTGACAGGATGGCGCTGCCTCCTGTTCCTCCTGCTCCTCCGGCTCTGGCAGCCTGCACGCTGGCGGCCGGGGTGCGTCGGCCGGGCAAGGCAGCATGGCATTTGTGGGCGGTGCTGTCGCGCCTGCCGCGCAGCGACCATGCGCGGCGCAGCGCTTGCACGGCGGCCGCCCGAGCGCCTCGGTCAGCTCGCAGGGGGTCCAGCTGCCGAACGTCAGGCCTTGGCAGGCCTGCAAGGTAGGGCGGGGGGTAGCGGAGGCCGGCCGTTTGGTTGACTTGGCAGTGTTACGGGTAATGTAATGGTGCATTGCTAAGCGCACGGTAGGTGCTGCCAATGGGTTAGTACCGTGGAAGTGAGGAGAAGATGCGAGAAGACGCGCTACAGGTGAGCTGCCGGCAATATTCCCGCAGGCCCGCACGCACAGCTAACATGTATCTGTTTCAAGGCCGTATCAGGGGGCGGTGTTAAAGACCTCCGTGCATACCTCGCTGGCCATGACTACTGTGTGGAAATCGCCGCCGAGTATTGTCTTCTCCTCCAGAAGAAGTTCGTCTACGGTTTCTCGTGCATCACATCGCGGTAGCTTACGGAGCGGTTTCATTCTTGGAAAAGCCAAGTACACAAGTGCGGTCGGCCTGCGCGTTGCGCGCAGACAAGCTGTGTATTGTGCAGTAGTATTGAATGATGTCGTTTATAATGTTGTGCAAATCTTTCTTACCATGCGCTTGGAAGTACGTTGCAGTGGCACTTGGGCCCGCCGTACCTGTGTACGACGAAGGTGAGTGACCAGCGCTGCCAGGCACGACGGACCCGGACCAACCACGATAACCGTTGCATGTGTTACTTTGATGACATCTCCACGTTCATTATTGCAGCACCAAGCAGGGGACGCGTCCCTGCTGGCGCCGAGCGCGGCCGCACCTGTGTGCACGAACCGCAGCTCGTGCATGATAAACTAGAGCGTTGCAAGTTAATGATAAACTAGGACGAAGTCACAAAAGGAGTATCTGTAACCTGCGAAAACGTGAATTCATCGAAATCTCCTGCGTAGTCTGGGATGAAAGGTGACGACAGGCAGGCCACAAGGCCGAAGACAGGAGTGCGGCTGTGCGGCATACCTGAGCGCGTAACGGCGCGTTATCCAGCCAAACATGTGGAAGGGGTCCGCTGACTGCTACTGGCGCGGGGCCACGACAAGCATGTACCTCACTGCAGCTGCCGGCCAAAGTCCTGCGCCGCCACCGGGCAGACAGGCGGGCGGGGCGCGCGGCAGAAGTCTACCCGGAATGACCAGGGACTGCCTGCCTCCATGCCCGTCGCTGCAATTGCAGCCGGCAGCGGCCGGAGAACCCCGCGCATGCAGTGCGGACCTAAAACGCGATCCATGGGCTGCCCGCCCTGGACGCGTGGGTATTCATCTGCACAATGTCTGTATTGGAAAAAAGGCTTGTGCATTGGGCGTGGGCCCACGGCTTGGACGCCGACGGACGCAGCGTCGGAGCATAGCGCTGAGGAGACGTGCGCGCAGAGCCCATCATTTCATTACACGGCATGCAACCAACGTGAACGCCGACCGAAGAGTTGCACCTGTATCCGCTCTGCAGTGCGAGCGATGCAACCCAGAATTTAAATGCTAAGCCTGGAGTTACTTGCTTGACCCGCCGGCCCCGTCACGGAGAGAGAGAGCGGGGGCTGCCGCAGCCATCGTAGCCACAGCTCGTCAGCCCGTCACCTGGGCTGCCGCCGGCTGCGCCGCGCAATCCGACAATGTCGCGTCCTGGCGACGAAACCAGACGAGAGCCCGCTCGAGACTGCAAAGCGCAAGGAGCCCGATGCCAGCGCGCGCGCGGCGACGCACAAACCGACCGAATTGACATCACGTGCCAAACAAACAACAAACAGCACTCGCTCAGCCAAAAACGCCGGAAGCCTCCGACCGCGCCTGCAGACGGGTCGGCAGCGCCGGCCACCATGGCCGCTGCGGAAGACGCCCTGACATATGCATCAAGGGATCTATGTACAGCCGGGTTTCTTCTGGTAACGCAGGCAGCCAGGCGGGCCGCGCAGGGCCACACGCGCGACGCTGGAGCCACCGCGCAAGCCCGCCCCCCGATCGTGGGCCACCACAGAACGGGCAACCAAAGCACCACTGATACCACTACACGACGTGCAGACGCCGTCAGGACCCTACGAGCGCCAGCCGCGCCGCCCGGCACTAAGCGCAAGGCTCGTTCTATTGAAGTGCGGCCTTGTCCAGTGCCGGGCCCGCCCCAACCTCAAACAGCTGCACCGCAGTTGCCGTCGCGCCAGTGATGCGCGGACTTGCGCCGGGCATGCTGCCAGGCGCCCGGCCCCACGGCACATCACAGCGCACCACAGAAGACTGCGCCCTCTGAGCCAACACCCCACCCAGCAACCGACCCGCCCACACATCAACACGCAGCCTACCCGGCTGGACGCAACAGGTGGTCCCCGGCGTCGGTATACCGACGCCGGCAGTCAACTGCTCCTGCCCGTCACCACCTCCCGCTGTCGACAGTCAAGCGTCATAGGCACGGACACGCACGGACACACAAACGCACAAGTGCACCGCCACCGCGGCGCCCGACCCTTATGCTACACGGCCGCGCTCGGCATGCACGCTGAGCGAACAGTGACCGACAACAGAACCGCCACCCACGTCACATAACCGCCCGGCCGGGGCCTGTCGAAGAGCCCGGCCAGGCCCCACGCAGTCCCCGAGCCGGCGTAGTCTTGGGCGGCCCAGCCGGATGTGCATTCCAGCTCAGCCCGACCCACATGCCAATCCGGACGTCCACATCACCGGTCTTGCCCACGTCACATGACTGCTTGCGCTGGCGGCAGCGGCCCACTGCTTGCCGTGCCGCCGCCCGCCGCCTCGCCGCACGCGCCGCCGAGCGCCACCCCGCCGGCGATCACGGCCGCCAGCAGGCCGCCCGTGAGCAACGGCGCTCCGGGCACCATGCAGGGCGTGGCGAAGAAGGGGTGCGCGAGTGCCTGCTGCGCCGAGATCCGATCCGCGGGGTCATACCGCAGCATGGATCCAATAAGGTCCACGAGCTCCTCGGCGTACGGGCGCGCGGATGGGTCGCCTGGCGGATACCGCATGATAAGGTCAGGGAAAGGGAGGGTGGGTGCCACACCAAGGCACGCATGCACGTCGGGGCAGCCCGCCCCTTCCAGCTACTGATCCGTAGCCGCCTCCACAGGCCCGCTCCGGGACGCACGCACCCTGCTCGACAATGAGTTGCCGCAGGTTGTTGAGCCGCTTGACCGCCTTGACGCTCTTGCGGCTGACCGCGCCGTCGGGCCAGTTGAGCCGGCCCCCGCCGTTAAAGTACTTGCCCGCGGGCGTGCGCGCGCACTTGCAGCTCATGCCCGGCGGCAACGACCCCAGCACCGCCTCCATCATGGCGAGGTGCTCCAGGTTCTCGTGCGTCTGGGGATTCGCAGCGGTGGGGCAGGAGGCGGTCGCGTTGAGTTGCTGGAAGCGGCCACATGCGCTTCGCTGTGACTTCTGCGGGTAGCCCTGTGCAAGATTGGACAGCGCCTGCCAGCTGTCTGTACTGGTCGTGCGCACCTGGAACAACGCCTCGCCAGTGATGAGCTCAATGAGGATGCAGCCGATGCTCCACATGTCGCACGGGTAGGACCAGCCAAGGCCCAGGATTACCTCGGGCGCCCGGTAGTGCCGCGTCGACACTATGCAGCTGTTCGGCAAACAGCAGCCGGAAAAGGAGCACCGTGAGTTGGCTCACTCGGCCCGCGGCATAGCAGCGAGAGAGCTAAGCTGGCGGCCTACACAGGACGCCGCCAGGTTTTCATCGATTGGTCCACGCCGCTGGTCCGCGCCGCTGCACCAACCTGTGGTACTGCTCCTCGAATGTGGCGCTGCCGAAGTCGATGACCTTGATTTGTGAGGACGGCGGTCGGCTGCAGCACCGCCCACTGCCGCTGCTGGGGGCCACAAAGGAAAGACCCGGTCAGTCATTCCGCCTCAGCCAGGGTTTGCTGGGTTATCTTCAGCTGGCCCCTCGCCCCCTAGAGCTGTGAAGGCTCACCTTGAGCCCGAGCTCTCGGCCGGCTGCGCACAGTCCATGCATGTGAGCAGAATGTTCTCCGGCTTGAGGTCTGAGGGCCAGATTTGAAAGCGCCGGGGCCGGCACAGTGCAAGCATGAGCCAGGCGATCATGTGCCAAGCCTCACAGAGCACGTGCGCAGTCCCTCCCAGTCGGCCCCGCGAGCCACCAGCTGGCATGCGAACTCGGCAGCGCGTGGCCATTAGCCGCGGCGGCGCCGACGCGCGTCATCGCCGAGCAGGGAACGCGCCCCAGGCGCCGAGCGCGCAGCGGCCACAGAGCGCGGCCGCACCTGTGTGCACGAGCCGCAGCTCGTGCATGTAGCTGACTGCTTCCAGCAACTGCCGGCCAAAGTCCTGCGCCGCCACCGGGCAGACAGGCGGGCGGGGCGCGCGGCAATCGCCACCAAAGTCTACCCGGGGTGACCGGGGACTGCCTGCCTCCATGCCCGTCGCGGCAAGTGCAACTGGCGGCGGCCGGAGAGGCCCCGCGCGATGCAGCACATACCGATTCACGATCCCAGGCCTACCAGCCCTGGACGGGTGGGTGCTCACCTGCACAATGTCTAGCGGGAAAGGCTTGTAGTTGTTTTTGCGCATGTAGTCGAATAAGCTGAGCCCCAGCTTCTCGAACACCTGTTGCCCCGGGCAGGTAAAAGGCACGCGTGTCAGCGTTTCGCGATTCAACACAGGCAGGTTGTGCAGACCGCCAAGGCCCTGGGCGCTAGGCCTTGATCCCACCATGCACACGTGGCCGCGGTAGTCAAACCACTCCCGGAGCGCGACGCAGTGGCTGCAGGGCAGAGCACCATGATGGTGTTACGCCTGAACGACGGAGGGGGGGGACGGACACCAAAGAGAGAGCGCAGCGGGGCTCTTGGCTCACTTGTGCCCTGTTGGGTCGTTCTTCTCGAGCGTGTTGAGCACCTCGAGCTGCAGGAACGGGACAGAAGGTTACATAGTCAATGCTGTTGCTACAATGGATGCCAATGGGGGTGATGGGATCTTCATAGCAAGGCAACCCGCGAACAGGCCCGCGTGGGGCACTGGGCGGTGGCCCTAAGCACGCATACGGCTTTCCCACACATGCTCGGTACGGGGCAGCGCCATTCCCTGGAATGCAGCAATATCACCAGCCTGCATGTTGGGTGGAGTGAGTTTGGGAGGGGGAGCGGCGCACCTCGATCATGGCCGCGTGGCGGTACTTGTCGATGTTGCGCACGATTTTAATGGCCACATAGTCCTCCCGTTTGCGGTCCCAGCACTCAAGGACGCGCCCGAATGTGCCTGGAGTGCAATGGTGCAGGGGGTTGTCGGCATAGCACCGAGGAACGTATGAGCGGAGGGGTTGGTATGGGGGATGTGCAGGGGCAAGGCAACATCCCGCAAAACGGGAGCTATGCCTTGGCCCATAGCCGGCCGAGAGGCCCGGTGCGCCCTAGAGGACACGACGAGCTAGCTGTGACGTTAGCGGCCCAACGGCCGCGTGTCAAACGGCTGCTCGCAGGTGCGCACCTTCGCCCATTTTGGACAGTATCTTGTCTGCGGGCGCGAGAACAGATGAAGAGTATTCAGCATTATCAAAAGGTGCGCGGCGCAAGGACATACGCGATAGTGCTTGAGGGCGCTGGGACCCCCAGAACGGCACCCCGCTGCTCACATCTGGAGCTCAGGTTCTCGCCCAGCTCGTATTGGAAGTGTCCGTCCTGCACAAAGCAAGGCCCAGGCCAGGTCAGGCGTTGCCGCAGCCGGCAGGCGGGGCGCGACCAGCATGTAGTCCCACCTTGTCATCGTCTCGCAGCGGCGGGCTCAGCTTGTCGGGCATTCGGAAGGCCGACAAACTGATTTGCAGGGGGACGCCTGGTCGGCATATCTCCACGCGCGCCCTCTTGCGGGGCGCCGAGACGGCCTGTGTGCAACGAGCATAGCGTCAATGTCAGCAGCGGCTCCGGCCTGGGCCCGAGACCCAGCAGCCGCGCCCACCTCAGACGAAGAGGTGTTGTCCGCATTCCAGGCTGCTCCACGCTTCAGGCCGGCCACAGCGGTGGCCGGCCTGGAACTCGACGCCGTGTCTGCGTCCCCGGGCGGCATAGCAAGCACTATTGCTGCTAAAGGTAAAGGCACAGGCACAATCGTCACAAGCGGCTGAAAGGCGAGCATGCGGGAGTGCTCCAACGCTGTGCTGCGCTGACTTGTTTCCGTTGCTGTTAAGCGTTTAGGCTCGAAGGGCTGGGCTGCCACAGGTTTGGGAAATGCTGAGCTCGCACGAGCTCGCAAGCCCATAAGCGTACGGCACAGTATCAGCTCCCTGACGCTTGTGCTCGCGTGCCAACTGTGGCAGACGCTTAGCTGTGCAAATGGGAATATCGTGGTAGCCACGGCGGTTGCCCCCGT
>BDDC01002205.1:0-15169 GCA_001662425.1 Chlamydomonas sphaeroides | reverse complement strand
GGGGGGGGGGGGTGCAACCCCCCCCCCCCCCCAGTGCCCGTGTGCAGTGGCAGCCCCCGCTGCCGCGCCCCGACTGCCGCACCGCGAGGCTCCCCGCCCCACCCCGAGCTGCAGTAGTGCCCATGGGGGCTGCGGAGGCCTTGAGGCTGGCGCAGGGTTGCTGTGGGCGGCTGTGGCTGGGGGCGTGTGGGTGGCCGCAGCGCTGCCGATGCCGCGGCGGGGCTAGGGGCGGGTGTGGGTGTGGCTGTGGGGCCGGGGGGCGGCGTTGCCTGGTGTGGAGCGGGGCCTCGGGGCCATGGCGGCCAGGCAGGGGGCCGGCGCCGCAGCAGGTGGCGCAGAGCAGGCAGGCGGGGGGGCCAGCGGCTGTCCGGTAACAAGCAGCAGCCGCCTCCATGACTTGCACGCGGGTCCTACAGTGCCAAGCAGCCGCCTGTGTCCTGCGCACTGGCCGGCTGGCCGCAGCCACCACCGCCGCAGCCACCACCGCCGCAGCCACCACCGCCGCAGCCATCACCGCCGCAGCCCTGCGTCAGCACCGGGGCCGCTGGGCCGCAGGGCGCACCTGGCCCCCTTTACCCCCCCCTCCCCCCTTGAATGGAAGGGCACGCATCCGGTGCTGTGCGGCCTGTGCGGCTGCAGGGGGGGAGTGAGGCGGCGCGACGGCAGCCCCAGCGCCCCTGCGTGCGACACCGACAACCGACACCGCCACACGTCCACACCGCCGCCAGCCGCCTGCCGGGCGGGCGGGAGGGTACGGCGGCACGTCCTGCTGGCTGCAGCGCCCCCAGCACACAACCCCCAGCACGGCTCGGGAGGGCCCACTGGGTTGCGCGCGTGGAGGGGCCAGGCGGGCTGCGGTGCCGCCATGCATGGGCCGGGGGGCGGGGCCCCTGCTCCAAGAAAGGCGGCAGACCCCACGGCATCAGGACGTCGACATCGTTGCGTCCTGACAGGCGTGATGGGGTCTACCGTCACCAACATATGACATATGCTGGCCGCCAAGTGCGTGTCCCGTGAGCAAGCGGGTCGCCAGGCAAGCCTCGTGTGTCGACAGGGCCGGCATGGACGTGGAGCCTGCCTGCCTGCCTGCCTGCTGGCGGCTGTGCTGGGCAGGAGGTGGCGGCGCTGGGTGGGGCATGCACGGCAGGTGAGCTGCGGCGTGAGCAGCCGTGGCTGCAGCTGCGACTGCGCCCTCCTGTCGGCTGCCACCTCGCTGTCACCTTGCCGCCCGGGGGCCCGCGCACGGCTCGTGCGGGCGCTCGTGTGGGCGCTCGTTGCAAGGCGGTCTTCC
This sequence comes from Chlamydomonas sphaeroides, assembly GCA_001662425.1. NCBI lineage: Eukaryota > Viridiplantae > Chlorophyta > Chlorophyceae > Chlamydomonadales > Chlamydomonadaceae > Chlamydomonas > Chlamydomonas sphaeroides. The sequence continues at coordinate 13,878 of BDDC01002205.1, read as the reverse complement.
CAAAGTCCGCCCGTGTGAGAAACACGCCAGGGCCACCTGAGGCACCAGGCGCCGGGGCCACCACCGCGGCACAGCCACCTCGCCGCTGGGCCCTCAGTGCCGCAGCCACCGCTCGGCCGCTGATGAGGCGATGCCGCCGTAGCTGTTACTATTACACCGCAAAGCGGAGGTCGCCGTTTCACAGCCAGGGGGGCCATCGGCAGATCAGGTCAGCGGTGGGCCCCCGGGGGGCGGCCGGGGAGTGGCGGCGGGTGGCGTCGCACGGCTTGCCCTGCAGCACCCGCCCCCGCACCCGCCCAGCCGCTGCAGGCCTCTGGGCCGCTGGGCCTCCCCCGGACGCGCCACCCCAGCATGGAGCAGGGGGAGCCGTGGCAGCGGACATCCTTCTCAGTGCCCGTGCCCCGCGCTCAGCAGTAACGGCACATCCGCGCCCGGCGCCCCCCGACGTGTGCCACCCGCGGGCCGGCGGGCGCCAGCACACACACACACACACACACGCACACACACCCCACGACAGAGGCAGCAAACCCGTGGGGCTGCGACCCACGATGGGCCGCGGGTTGCACTCCCCTCGCAGGAGGGGCGCACTCCCATCCGCCGGCCGCTCCTGACGATTGGATCGACTCGCACGCTCTTGGCCCCACCACCGCCCTTGGCACTTCCCGCCACTGCATACCTCCTGCCCCACTCCCTGACCCCCCACACCAAGTGCAGCCCCCCCGCTCACGCCCCCCCGCCCCCCCAGCTGCGCGCCCCAGGCGGCAGCAGTGCACAGTCCACAAGACATTGAGGTGATACCCTGCCATGCCAGCATAGGGCGCGGCATTATTCCCCGGCCGTAGGGAGCCATTTCAGCAGTGCTGGCCGCCGTGCCGCCAGCCTATCTGCCGCCGCAGCAGCAGTGGTTGCGACCGCTCGCTTAAAGCTCCTAGCCGACCACATAAGAAGCACGCCCCTCGACCCACGTCAAGCACAAGTCCAATGCGCTGCGCTCTGCGTCACGTCAGGTCACGACATGTCACGGTCCCCCGGCGGCACCGTCCCAGCCCCCGACCAACCGCCGCCGTCGGCCCCGCGCCAGCCCCCAGCGCCGCCGCCGCTGCCGCCGCCAGCAGCTGCGGACGCCCTGCTCGCCGGCGGCGCCTCGGCTGCCGGCAGCAGCGCGCTTCCAGACCGCGGGCCCGGGCTGGGGCCGCTCGAGCCAGGGCCCGCCATGGAGGCCGGCGCTGTGGGCGACGTCAGCGGCAGGGGCGGTGCGCCCCCGCCGGCTGGCGCTGGCGCTGGCGCGTGCAACCCGCCGCTGCGGGGCCCCCGCGCACTGGCGGTCATCGTCGGCGGCGGCTGCGGCGACAGCGCCGACGCAAACGCAGCCGCCGCGCCTCCGCCGCCCTGGACAGCGAGGGCCGAGGCGCGAGGCGACCGCGCGGCACCGCCGAGCAGCGGGGACGCTGGGGCCGTCGCCGCCGGCGAGCCGGGCGAGCCCGGCGACGAGGCGCCTGCCGCCGCCACCGCCGCCGCGCCCTGCAGGGAGCGCCGTGGGATGCCGTCCCCCTGCCCCAGCCCCAGCCCCAGCGCCTGCTGGTCCCCGCCCTGGTGCAGGTACGACTGCACGTGCGCCGTCACCTGGCAGGGAGGGGAAGGTGAGAGGGGGATGATATGGGGGAGGGATGACGAGGGGGGGAACCAGGCAGGCAGGCAGGCAGGCAGGCAGGCAGGCAGGCAGGCAGGCAGGCAGGCAGGCAGGCAGGTGACGGGCATCATGCCGGAGGAGGGCAGGGCTCCGCACCTGCAGCCCGGAGCTCGCGGCACCGCCCAGCGCCGTGTGCCGCCGCCGCTGCGGCGGCCCGCCGCCGGCGCCCCAACCGCCCGGCGGCGGCGGCGGCGCCAGCGGGCTGCTCGGCCCCGCGCTGCCGCCGCCGCTGCCGCCCGGGCTGCCGCCGGGCCCCTCGCCCGCTGCGGGTTGCGGCCGCTGACAGCCGCCCGCCCCTGCGCTGGAGCTGGAGCCGTAGCGGCCCACCTCCAGTGCAGCCGCCGGGCTGCCCCCGGGCGAGCCGCCGGGCTGCTGCCTGCGGCCGCCGCCCAGGCCGCCCGGCGACCCGCCCGCCCCCTGCCCCGCCTGCGGCCGGCCGCCGGCCCCCGGCCCCGGGCCCTGCTGCTGCCAGGGCGTGCCCGGCTCGCTGCCCGGCCGCTGCAGCGGCGGCCCGGGGCCTGCGCGGGAGCCGCCTGCGTCCCGGGGCCCCGGGCCGTGCAGCGGCTGGCTGGCGGGGCCCGGCACCTCAGACAGGCTGTGCACCCGCTGCGCCGGGGAGCAGCCGCCGCCGCCGCCGCCGCCGCCGCCACCGCCGCTGCCGCCAGCAGAGGTATGCCCGGAGGCCGGGCCGGGGGCCTGCGGCGGGCCCTCCGAGGCGCTGTGCTGCCGCTGCGAGGCGTGCGGCTGCGGCTGAGGGCTGCTGCTGGCTGGCGTGAGCAGGTGGTGGTGCGAGAGGAAGTGCGGGCTGTCGCCGGTGGGGGACAGCAGCGAGGGCGGCGAGGGCAGCACGAGCGCCGACGGCAGCGACGACATGAAGGGCCGCGAGGGCCTGGCGCCGGCGGCTGCGGCGGCGCAGGCCGACGGCGCCGGCAGCGACCCTAGCCCCGGCGCGCCGGCCGACGGGGAGGCGGGCCCTTGGGGCTCCCCGTCTGGCGGCGGCGACGGCGCCGCCGCCGCGGCTGTCCCCGCCGAGCCGCCGCTGGGTGTGGAGCGGCGAAAGGCCTTTTTCGCCAGCTTGAGCAGCCCCTTGAAGCTGCCAGAGCCCACAGAGGAGCGGCCCGCCGCCACCCCGCCAGACAGTGCGCGCCCCGGTGGCGCCGCCGCCGCGGCCTCCAGGTCCACCGCCGCCGCCGCGCCGCCGCCAGCGTGGCCCGGCGCCGCGCCCGCGTCAAAGCTGCTGGCGGAGCCGGAGCCGGGGCCCCCGCCGCCGCGGTGGCCTGGGGCGCCCAGCCCCGCTCGCCAGGATGCGGCCGACGCCACCACGGCCATGGCCGCCATGGAGGTGCTGCCGGGCCGGCTGAGCGGCGAGGAGGCGTGCAGCGACCACAGCCCCGCAGACCCGCCGCCGCCGCCCCCTAGGCCGGGGCCGTGGCTGTAGCTGGTCGCAGGCAGCGACTGGGGGCCCCCCGCACCGCCGCTGCCGCTGGGCACGCCCGGGTGGCTCGCGCCACGGCCCACCAGCGGCGCCGCGCCCCCGGCGGCGCCTGCGCCTGCGCTGCCGGGACCGCTGGTCCGCGGGCCGCCGGGTGCAGCCCGCGTGGCTGCGGCTGCGGCGGCGGCGGCTGCGGCGGCGTCCGCGGCGCTGGCGGCGCCGCTGGAGACGACCCGGCGGACGCCGCCCAGCCCGGGCGAGCCTGCGGGCGGGCCGCGGGAGGAGCCCGAGCCCTCGCGCCCCGAGGGCGACTGCCGTATCTCCACCTCCACCACCTGCGGGCGGCAGCAGCATGGGGGCGGGTCGCGGGGTGGCGGGTGCCGGTGTGGGTGCGGCAGGCAGGCGAACGGGTCTCCACCGCCGCCGCCACCCGGGGACTCGGCCGCCGCTGACAACGCGCCCCGACCCACATCCCCCGCCGACCCACATGACCCCAGCCCCCGGCACACCTGCATCGGCGCCCGCCCGCCGCTGCCCCGCTGCCCGCCGCTCGCCCGCCCCTCCGCCGCCGACAGCGGCCGCGATACCGACGACGACGACGACGCCGGCCCCGATGCGCCGCCTCCCCCTGCTGCCGCTGCCGCTGCCGCTGCCGCTGAGGCCGGCCCCGAGCGGGCCATCTGAAGCGCGCGGGCCATGCTGTCCTGCGCCCACGGAGGCAGATAGCAGGGGGTGGAGGGCAGGGGGTGGGAGGGCAGGGGTTGGAGGGCAGGGGGTGGAGGGCAGGGGGTGGAGGGCAGGGGATGCAGGGTGCCAACACGGCGCACGGCCGGCCTGCACTTCCCCTTTGCACCCGTGCCCCAATTGCCGCCCCCCCGGCCGCGTGACCCGCCCCGCCCCGGCCGCACCTGCGCCGCCGCCAGCTCGCACTCGAGCTCCTCCTCGTCCAAGCTGTCGTCGTCCGCGTCCGCGTGGCTGTGGCTGTGGCGGGCCGCCATGCAGCCCGTCACCGCAGCCACCAGGTCGTCGCAGCCTGGGGCCGGGTGGGGTGGAGCGGGCGGGAAGGGGAAGGGGGTGGGTGGGGGCGGGGAGCCGTGCCGCAGGGAGGAGGCCTGCGGCCCCCCCCCTGGGCACCCCCTGGGCACCGCGGCGGTGGGGCAGGTTTTGCGGCGGCGGCGGCGGCGGCCGATGTCATACGCGGGCGGCGTCCCTACGGGGGCCCTACCCGCGACGGAGGTGGCGCTTGGGCCGTTGGGCACCTGCGCCTGCGGTCGGGAGGGCGGGGAGGGGGGGCCGAAGAGGGCGTGAGGGCGGCGGTGTTTGTGGGCGGCCGGGTTGGTGGTGGTGCGGTAAGCGGGGAGGCAGGAGAGCGGGCGGCTCGCCCAGGCGGGGTCGGGGTCGGGGCAGCTCGGGCCGCAGCGGCAGGGCCTAGGGCTGCGGCCGGTCATGTGAGCCGGCGGCCGCTGGCTTTGGGTACCCTAGCGGCGGGCGAGGCCGGGAGGGGAGCGCCGGGGCTGGCGAGGGTCCAGCGCAGCGGCGGGCCGAGGGCGGGGCGGCGCACCTGGCTGCTGGCGCTGGCGCTGAGCGGTCGGCGGACGCCGCGCGGCGCCGCGGCCCCGGGGGACTCAGGGCCGGGCGCGCCCGACCTCGCCGAGGCCGGGCGGTGCGCGAGCGACTGGTGCCGCGGGCTGCCGCCGGGGCCTGGGCCGGGGCCTGGGCCGGGGCCTGGGCCGGTGTAGCTGGGGCGGCGGTGCAGGTCGCCGGGTGGCGCGCTGTGCGCCGTCTGGTGGCGGAAGACGGAGGAGCTGCTGGAGGGGTTGCGCTCCATGCCGCTGGGCACGCGGCTGTGCCGCGCTGCGGCGCCCCACAGCGGCTCCGCGGCGGGGCTGCTGCAGTCGTCAGGGCCGTCGCCGTCGCCATCGCCACCGACGCTGCTGCCGTCCGCCTCCCACCCGGTCCCCGCCGTGCCGGTGCAGCTCGTGCGCGGGCCGAGCGCGCACATGGCAACGACCAGCGACGCGCGGCTGTGCTCCACCTCGTCGGCCATGTAGTTAGGCAACGCCATATACTGCGTGCCAGAACCATTCTGGGCGACCAGCACCGCGGGCGTACGCAGCTTGGAGATGGACGAAGCCATGCCCACGGACATGCGCGGTCGGCACGCCACGTGAGCCGGCTCAGTCTGTGCGACTGGCCGTTATAGCCAAGCTTTGGTCGAGTGTGTCCATCCCCGTCCCAGCGACAATCCTGCGACAAGTTCGTGTCAGCAGCTCAGCACCGCTGCGAGCGAACTGCGCTGCCCTGCTTCCTCTCTCCTCAATAAATAGAGTCTGCGTACCTGGCTCTACCGCAGACACGGTGGAAAGGTCAGAGCAATGTATTTTAGGGGTTGTCCCTACCCTGCTTCAGCAACGTATGCAACTAATTGGCGTGTTCAATATATTGGTCGCTAACAAGTCACAACGTTTCGTTTCGTGCCAGCTACTCGAGCACCGGTCACCGTGTTCAAACAGCAAGGCAGCCTAAATGTGTAATTATTGGTTGTTGTCATGTTAATACAAGAGTCCAGAGTCAACTTATGTGTAGCGTCGTCGCATGCGAGACGTTCGCTTACCCGCGGCAACCGTGACCGGGCTCTGAGCTCCTTCCTCTGTGGCGATGCGGCGTTGCTTGACAGCTTCGCACACCGGTTCAGGGAGATTCAACGAGAAGGGTGGGGGTGGGGAGTCACGGACCTGGGGCAACACGGTGTCGAAGCGTGCCGGCACAAGCTCGACCATGGATGCTGTGCTGGGCGCAACGGGCCCAGGGAGTCCCAGGAACGAGGTGTCCTCATCCTATAGCGTCCAATCCTCTGCTGGGTTTTGGCCCGGGGCTTCGGTCGCTGCTTTCAGCAGCTGGCGCTGGGCTCGTACGGACTAGTACGGCCTTACTGGCGGGGCCTGGCTTGGGCGGCCCCAGTGGTCTTGGTCGCGTGAGCGCCGGATACCGTGCTGCCTTCTCCCCTGGCTGCCTTCGCGTACTTGCGCTTGTTTGGTAGTCCGGGCCCCAGGTCTGGCAGCGCGCCGCAGCTGATGGCGGCGGGGGCGGCGGCGGCGGCGCTGGGTGCTGGCGTGGGGGCGACAGCGGCGGCTTTCTGTAGGATAAGAATGACTGGGGATACACGAGCTTAAGCCCGCAAGGCAAAATGGAGGGGTGAACGGCGCCCACCCAATCTGCTGGGCCGGGCCCAGAGTCGCGGGGTCCCTCGCTTCGGGGCACACGCTCACAACTTGCTGAGCATGTTGCACCTGTACGTGAGTCCGCACCTGCATTTCCGTTATCTATTTATACATGTAAAGACTCTTGCGGCACACGTGCGTAGCTAACTGTGGAAGGCGCTGTGATGCGCGACCTGCATCATGGTGCCGCAAGCGAGGGGCGGCGGCTGGCGGCTGGCAGCTGACGGCGGCACCCCCCCTCAGCGCATAGGCTTTTTGTGACTTCGTTCTAGTTTATCATAGGCCTCCCTTCCGCTTTGGCAACTTCTCAGCTCGGGTGGCCTCCCTGGCTCCTCCCAGCTTGCGGTCGTCGAGCTCCAAGCCATGGTGCACCGCGGCAGGAGGCCAGCGGTGCATCCTAGTTTATCATTATCCTGGCTGGGGGCCTGGTGTCTACCTCCAGTCCCAGTCCCAGCCGCCGCAGCCCACCGCCGGCGGGCGCCTGCAGCCACAGCACCACGGGAATGTAGCAACAGCCGTCCGCCTCTAGCTTCGCAACGGCGTCGGGCGGTCGGGAAACATGGCCCGGAGCGCCTCGCCGCCGATCGGGATGTAGTAGCAAGTAGCAGCCACCGTGCTGCCTTCGCGTGCTTTCGCTTTTGTGCTCCGCCAGTGGCAGAGGGTGGCAGCAGCTCAGCCAGCTTTCAGGCTGGTGGCATCGGCGGCTGTAGCGCTACCCCATTCCACAGGGTTCGCATCAAGTTGCGTGATAGGGATGGCTGACAGGCGCCAGTGGCAGTTAGACGAAGTCAAGAACCTGTACCTGCAATCCTGCGACCCAGAAAGTTCCTGCATAGCCGTTGCGACGGGGGGCCAAGCAGGCAAGCAAGCACGCAGGGGGAAGCGAAGCCACGCAGCAGCCGGCCATTGAGGGCGCGGAGCAGCGTTGATGCGACGTGCAGCGGACATGCCGACGTGATTTGGCGAGGCGCTCGGCACCTCGCCTGTCTCGCGCACAAGGAAAAAGCCTGCAAGATTGCCAGGCTGGCCAAGTTCAGCATCGTGTCGCTGATCATGGAGAGGTTGCAAAAGGTGAACGATGCCCGAGTTGTGGATGGGAGTTGTGGATGGGAGATGGCCGGTCACCAAGGGCGTCGAAGGGTCACAAGCGACTTGAGTCATATGCGCAATACAAAGTGGGATGACGAAGAGCATAATGGTATGAGTTGTGGCCGTGACATCGGCCACTTTTGTGATGTCGTACCTCAAACCTCCCCAGCTGCGCATGGGTGCATGGCTCGCCCCAATAAGGGGCCACCCAGACCAGACGCAAACAGTCGGTCATTATGCGGTTGTCGCCGGCGTATTTGAGAGGTCTCGGGCATACCGACACGTGCCCTCATCCCCACGGGCCGGACCTAGCCGCCCGAACTGCCTGAAACGGCAGGAATGCACATCTCAACACACGCCGCCGCTGCTGCCGCTCTAGCTGTGTCGCGGCCACTTGCGGCGGCCTCAAACGTCGCAACAGCAATCCATGCCGGTTCATGCGTGTCATTTTGACCACTCACCATTATCCCCCTCGTCGCAAGCGTAGCCTCTCCTGGGCCATCGCCTGTCGCAAGAGCCTGGAAGCCCGGCCTCAGCCACTTCCACGGTCCGGCAGGGTGGTACAGGTTGGGTCCCTCTTGACTTGCCCGGTTTGCTGCGTGTGCTTTGCCTTGCCTGTCCGTGCCAGCCACCCACCTGGCATGCCTCGCCCCAATCCAGCCACTCAACCCACTTCCATCCCCGTTCTTTTGCTGCTTCGCGTTGGGTCCGGCTCGCTGACACCGCTCGGAGATACGAACACAGACGCGGATCTGGGGGCGGCTGCCTGCCGTTACACTGCAGAGTTGCAAAGCGACGGTCATCGCGCGTCCGTAGACCGGGCCTTGTCCTTTTCACTTCACATCGTCTGTATCTACAGATCAGTCGCCCAAAACCGTCCTACATTGCGTCACCTACGTCCTCACTTCACTCGCGTCCTGGTATCCACTGCCCACACCGCAAGACATCCATGGAGGATGCCCGCCCGAGTCAAAAAGGGTCAAGGCTCCACTCCGGAGACGCGTGGCGCTCGACCCCACGCGCCGCGCCGCACCACACCGCGGCACAAAACCCCACCCCCACCGCCACAGCTCCCGCGCCCCGCCCCTGGACCCTATGCGGATCCGGGGGGCCCGCCGGCCTGGGCCCCACCCATCACCCTCCCTCCCCGCTCCCATCCGGCTCCGCCATGGGCAGACGTCGGATTTACTTGTGGGTGACCGTGGTCACCTTGCCGAGCATGACGGCGGTGTTGCCGTCCAGGAAGGCAATGCGGGACAGGCCCTCGCAGTTCTTGAACGAGTCCACGATCAGGGGCTGGGTGGGCTCGAACACGACCTCCGCCATCTCGTTGGCCTTCAGGCCGACCGGCGACTCCATCTTCTTGCCGCCGGTCTCCTTGCCGACCTTCCAGTTGATGTTGGTCATGCGGCAGGCCGAGCGACCGCAGCGCACGAAGCCGATGGGCGAGTAGCCCTTCTTGACCTCGCCGGGAATGTCCAGGGTCTGGATCTGAGCGGTGAAGTCCTTGACGATCTTCAGGGTGGCGTCCGACTTCAGGATCATCACGTCACCGGTGCGGGGCATGTTGCCCTTGTCCAGACCCTGGTGCACACACAAGCAGCGATGGGGCACGAGGAAAGACGTCAGCACACTGTTTTAGGGCCTCTACAACGCGACAGGGCGCCGGCCAGGTACTTAGCCAGCACCCGACCCCACGTCGCTGCCTCATGCCTTGCCCCGCCTCCATCACTGAGCGCCTCACCTTGATGTTCATGCCGACGTTGTCGCCGGGGCCGGCCTTGTCCACACGCTTGTGGTGCATCTCCACGGTGAACACCTTGCCGACGCAGGGGTTGGCGGTGGTGTGGGTGGGCAGGAAGATGACCTCGTCACCGGGCTTGACGATGCCCTGCTCGACGCGGCCGGCCAGCACATCACCGACACCCTTGATCTTGTAGGCGCCGGAGATGGGCAGGCGCAGGGGCGCGTCGGTCTTGCGCTCGGGCACGATGACGAAGCCGTTCAGGGCGTCCAGCAGGGTGTGCACCTGGCACTTCTCGTTGCTCAGGTTCAGCACCTCCTGGCCGGTGTACCAGGGCATGTTGGTCGACTGCCGGCGGGCGGGGAAAGGCAGGGAGTCGGGAGCTGGTCAAACGTCTGGTTCACATTCCGCATTCACGGTAGCTGCCAAGGCGTGACCCCAAGCCGCTAGGCCGTGTGAAGCCAGCTACCCGCCGCTTTTGGCCGCACCTTGGTGATCAGGTTGTCGCCGAGCCAGCCGGAGATGGGCAGGATGGGCACCGACTTGTTGACGAAGTCGTCCTTCCAGCCCACGCGGACAAGCATGTGGCGCATCTCGTTGGCGATCTCATCGTAGCGCTCCTTCTTGTAGCCGGCGGTGTCGGAGTCCATCTTGTTGACGCCGACAATCAGCTGGCGCACACCCAGCAGGTTGATGAGGCGGGCGTGCTGGCGGGTCTGGCCCTGGATCTCACCGGCCTTCGGGTGGCAGGACAGGGTTGGCAGCCGGGGGAAGGAAGTCAGGGACAGTTAAGAAAAGGGCAGGCTCAGATGGGCTCGTGGCAGTTGGCTGAGCGTAGCACAGGCTTCATCAGGGGCGAGTCAGCGCAAGGCGTCACAATGTGGACGCAGGCGGCACGAGGCGGCGCGAGCGCACCTTGTGGTCACCCTTCTGGATGGCGGTGGTGAAGTTACCGTCGGCGGGCACCATCAGCAGGCACACATCGGCCTGGGCGGCACCGGAAATCATGTTCTTGATGAAGTCGCGGTGACCTGTGGGGCAGCAGCGGTGGGGTGGTGGGCTTCAGTTACGACTCGGTTACCGGGGTTGCAGGCTGGTTGGGATCGGCAGTAACCCATTAGCCTTCTCCCGACCCCCACCCCACCCCTCGCTTACCGGGGGCATCGATGATGGTGTAGTGCCACTTCTCCGTGAAGAACTCCTTGGTGGTGCAGGCGATGGTCACACCGCGCTCGCGCTCCTCCTTGGCGCGGTCCATGTAGAAGGCGAAGGCGAACGAAGACTTGCCGAGGGCAGCGGCCTCCTCCTTGAGCTTCTCCAGCTCACGCTCGGGGATACCGCCGAGCTCGAAGAGCAGGCGGCCGGTGGTGGTCGACTTGCCGGAGTCGACATGGCCGCAACTGATCAATCATAGGGAAACATGGGTCGGCGCCGAGTGCAGGGTGCAGACCAGCCAGGATGCAACGCGACGCAACCGCATCAACCCCAGGCACCAGAGAGAACTCACATGACGATGGAAAGGTGCTGCTTGCCCTCAGCCATGGTGGCTGGTCTGTAAGGCGGCGGGCAAGCAGAAGCAGGAGCTTAGACACAGGCCGCTTTCAAGGTCAACACAGCGGCATGATCAGATGAGCCCCATAGGAAATCGACGCTGGTCGCTGGAGTTGGTTGAGAGGTTCGCGGCCCGATCGCAGGGGGCTCTGAACACCGCCAGCGCCAAGCGCAGCTCAATCTGCCAATTGGCAGCAGACATGCACGCCTCGCAGCTGGAAGCAGCAACGAAAGGAGCTGGGTCCACAGCGATGCCGCCGCGCAGGATCGGAACTCGCCCGACCGCAGAACGGTCGGCGAGGCAGCGCTGACGGCAAGCTGCAGCGCCTCGAGAAGCTACCGGGGGCCGCCTGCGCCGACCGAAGGTCAGAAATCGCACCTGCTTGGTACTTGAGGGGATGAAGCTGCACTGGAAGAGTGTCCGCTGAGGGATACACTCGGGTACAATTAAAAGCAAAGGGAAGAACAATGGAAGCGCCGAGGGTGTTTGTTGGCGGCCATTGCGCGATTGGTCGCATTTGGTCGACCATTGTTTCTGTCCGTGCAAGAGCCATCGTATGGTCAAAATGAGCATGGGTTCTTGTTAGATTACTAGTGAGCGACGACGTAAGTGCACCTAGTTCAGCGACCCGTGGACCACGGAGCTTCGCTGTTTGACCTTCACCCAAGACCTGCGTGCTCCCTCCGCGTACTCGCATTTCTTGGAACCTACATTACAGACAGTGTCGCCCGTTTCACTCCTGATGCACGCAGCCAACCAGCAGTGACGTTGCTACGATCGCCCACCAACGCTCACCATTCGTCACCATCGCGCCGCACCCCGGGGGCGCACCACACCACAGCCCGCCCCCCCCCCCATGATGCCCGGGATAGCCCCTTTGTCACCTCCCCGTGCACGCGGCCATGGCGCGTGAGGCCGTGACGCATGAGGCCATGCGGGCGCGGGCCTACCCTTACCAGCCTGCCCTGGGATGAACTAGAGCGAAGCCAGCATCCAGCCTTGCATCGCCAATGCCGTGGCACAGGGGGGGGGTGGCGGGCCGCTGCGGTGCCGTGGGGCCGTCGCAGCGCCGCAGTCCTGGCTGCCCTGGCCGTATCACAGCTGCCGGCTGGGGCAGCTGTTGGTCCCCCGCTCCTCGCCGCCCCTCCTGCGGCCTTGCCATTGGGCCAGGGCAGCCCGGCCTGACGACCGGCACTCTGGCCCTCGCGACGCCCCTTTTACATAAAACATTCGACGCCCTTCGCTGCACACTGACAGCGGCCCTGCGGTGCCCCTCGTGCTAATGCCGTGCGCCGCCGCCTCGCTGCTGCCCCAGGGGGGGGGCAGCTGCGCAGCGCAGCCCCTGCCACGGCGCCGGTGCGCAGGCAGGCAGGGCCGCACACGCGGCGCCTACCTCCATTAACCCCCTTCCCTACACACACACACACCCGTCCCCACCTCTCCAGTCCCCACCCACAGCGCAATCACTACCGACAGCTCCCGCCGCAGTCGCACCCGCGCACGCGCGCAGGGCCTCTGATGCCCGTCCGTCCAACCACAGCGGGCGGGCGAGCGGGCGAGCCAGCGAGCGGCGGCCTCCTGGGCCCCTGCGCTGGCCCGCGCTGCGCTGCACGCCCCCGCCCCCCGCTGCGGCCCGTGTGCGGGTGTGTGGGTGTGCGGGTGTGCGGGTGAGGCCCACCGCACGGGGCCTGGCGGGGCCCACCGCAGGGGGCGGGCAGCAGCCAGGCCCCGCAGCACCACGGCGACCCGGGCTGTCGAGTGCGATGCATGGGGCGGTGGGTGCCTGGCCCTGGCCTTACACCGGGGGCTAAGAAAATGAGGACGGGCTGCCAGGAGGTGGGGGGGCCCCCGCTTGGATGGATGGTGTCCGTGTCACGTCATTCGTGTCTGCCCGTGCCTAAGGTGGTCTGGCCGCAGCAACCGGCGCGGGGGCGGGGGCCAACGCAGCCCCCGTCCTGGCCTGGCCTGGCCTGGCGGAGCTGTTGCGGCCGCGGCCATGCCACGGCTGCCGGGAGGAAGGCCGGGCGGGGCGGGTGGCGCTCCGGAGCGCGGGGCGCTGGGGCACTCCGACCGTGACCTCGGCGCTGAGGCGTACAGGCGGGGCCTTGGATGCCCGAGTGGCAACGAGTGGGGCCGCAGTGCCGCGCTCCGGACGCGGAGGCAGAGCTTGGCTGCGAGGCCTGGCAGGGGGGGGCAGGCTGGGGGAAAGCCGCCCGGCAGCCAGCTGGCTGCACCAGGCAGGAGGCCGCCGCGCCTGGCCTGGCCTGGCCGCCGCGCCCGGCTGTCCACGGCCGCTCCTGTCCGGCCGCCTGCACCTGTCCCGCCCACCGCTCAGGTCTTGACGCTGCCTGCTGGTTGTACTGCTCGCCGTGCGGGCCGTTGGCCAGCCAGCCAGCGGCGCGGGTGGGGCGGCCGCCGTCGGGAGCGAGGGCCGCCAGCCAGCGCGGGCGCGGGGTTGAACGCGCTCCTTCCCACACGCCACGCCCCCAGGGGGCCTCCGTACTGCCCGGCTTCCTCTCCGCGGTGGCGCAATGCATCCTGCCCGCCTCCTCCACCCCGCCCACCCCCTGGCTGCAGCCTTATCCGTGCTTGAGCGCCTCCCCCGCCCGGTGGCCCGCCCGGTGGGATGCGGTCATCACCATTGGCCGGGGTTGGGGGGGAGGGCAGTGCATAAAAGCGAAAGCACGCGAAGGCAGCACGGCACCCGGCGCTCACGCGTCCAAGAAAACCGGCCTCTGGAAACAATGTGTTACCCGAGCGTAGCCGTCTTGTAAATTGTGCTCGCCACACGGAATGGGTAGTCGATGATGGTGTTGACGTGTACCGCTGGAGCGCGCCGCAACAAGTGCAGGGGGGGGGGTGGCACCCCCCGGCCCAGGCTGGCCTCACTCGGCCCCCCTCCCCCCCCATTGCGGTGTGCAGCCATGGGGTAGCAGGGCGAGCTAGCCGGGCCGGGCTAGGGGCTGGGGCCTGGGGCCGCCGCCGCCACCAGCACCACCGGGGTTCATGGGGTAGCCTGCTGGGGCTGTGCACGACGGGGGGCCACAACTCGCCGCCGCGGCTGCCCTGGTTGGCTGCTGCTCAGCGGCCAGGGGCCAGGGGCCAGGGGCCAGGGGCCAGGGGCCAGGGGCCAGGGGCCAGGGGCCAGGG
>BDDC01002204.1:0-15174 GCA_001662425.1 Chlamydomonas sphaeroides | reverse complement strand
AGACCCTGGACGCCCCGCCCCCTTAATTCACCCTAGGCGGCCCCGCCCCAGGGTACTTAATTCTATTTTTACTTCTGGGGCGGTAGTTGGCGGCGGAGGTGGGATCGCCCGACTTGAAGAACGACCGAATGACGCCGTCGAGGAAGCCGGGAGGGGCGGCGCTGGCAGGGAGGATGGCGGAGACGCGGGCGAGGAGGGGGGCGAGGGTGGGGCTGAACTCTGAGTAGAGCTCCGTGGGGATGCCGTCGGCGCCAGGCGTTCGGCCGGGGGGCGACGCGGCCAGGGCGGCAGTGACCACCTCCAGCCACACGTCGCTAGCGCCAAGGGCGGCGAGCGACTCGGGCGGGCAGTGCCGGCCCTCATCGCGCAGGGCCGCGAGGACGGAGGCGCGGGCATCAGGGGCGGGGGCGGGAGGGGAGCAGACTCCACGCCACTAGTCAGCGACGGTCTGGGCCATCAGGCGAGGGTCGCAGGTGTGCTGGCCGGAGGGGCGGCGGAGGGCGGCGCTGCGTTGGCACGCGCTCGGCGTTGTAGTATCCGCATCAGAGTGGATGATAAACTAGAATGAAGTCACAAAAGGAGTATCTGTAACCTGCGAAAACGTGAATTCATTGATATCTCCTGCGTAGTCTGGGATGAAAGGTGACGGCAGGCAGGCCACAAGGCCGAAGACAGGAGTGCGGCTGTGCGGCATACCTGAGCGCGTAACGGCGCGTTATCCAGCCAAACATGTGGAAGGGCTCCGCTGACTGCTACTGGCGCGGGGCCACGACAACCCAGCCCAACCCAACGCAACGGGAACCGAACCTGTGGAATGGGGTTGGAAAAAACGTATCGCCCAGCTGGGGATGCCCGGATCGATGTACAACATTGCCCCTCCTTCTTAGGATGGGGCGTCCTCGTCCCATAGGGGCCTTCCCCTCCGGCATCGGGTGACCAAGCACCCGTCTCAGAATCATATAATTGTGCATCCGAGGGGACTCGGTTGTTGAGCCGCCCGGTCGTCGGGTGCGCCACCTCCGACCAGAAACCGGTTGGCCAAGAAGCGAACCAAGGTCAGCCGGGTTTCGCTATCTTTATGTAGTCCAGACGAAGTGGTAGTCACATCTACCGAGTTGAGCGACGCAAACGGCTTACAACGTAGCGGTGCTGATCGGCCAGAGATGCCGTACACATTATCGGCGCGTGCCCAGACACGATAGGGTCAACGGACCCACGGGCCAGTTGCCCGTGTCCGTGACTACCAGGAGCACAGAAGCCCCGACACGACCCCAGACGGGTCATGGCCCCGGACCCCAGAATGGGCCCGTAACAGGAACGGAGAGCAGATACCACAGGCGGCCGCACCAGGCGGGTGAGCACCGGCGACAGGCGCTCGCCCGCCAGCAGCCACGTGTGCCGGGTCCGCCGGGCCGGGGCCGCCGAGGCCCCGATGGCCGCCGCAGCCGCTCGGAAGCGGGCGGCCGCGGCCCGTGCGGCGGCCCCTGCAGCGGCAGCGGCCGGGGGCTCCTGCTCAACTGCGGCGAAGGCTGCGTCCGCTGCGGCGTTGACAGCGACTTCACTGCCATGGGCGACAACGTGACGGCAACGGGCGTCGTGGCTGAGTTAGCACGCCCACAGAGCGCTACAGAGCGAGTTAGGCTGGGGAGCTCCCCTGGAGTTGGGTGACATGGTTTGCGGATTTGAGAACTGCCGCCTGTATCACCTGTTGGCAACAGGGCACGCTGAGGCGCAGTGAGCAAGCAGCACACTTCCGCAGGAAGCGAAGCGACGTTGCACCAACGTGCCATGGTTCTTGTGTTGAGGCTGCAGTTTGGTGCAGTCGCTGCGACTAGTAGTGAGTGCGTTAACTAAAGCAGCAATCTCGCGGAACTAGATGTTATAAGGTGCATTAGAGAAACTCGTCAGCAAATGAACACGTTGGCTCGCCCCTGTAGGGACGCGAGACGTAGCGGTTGGCACCTTGAACGTGTACGACGCACTGAATGTAAGTACGAACAACAGAATGTACGGAGCCGCACCAGTACGCATTCGGGACCTTATCCCAGACGACCGCATCTTACACGTCTGCAAGTGACGTCATAGCCGAGTGCACAGAACAGTGTGTATTGTCAACGGTCGGCACCTTGAACGTCGCGACGCACTAGAAGGCGTAACTGTTGGCACCTTGAACGTGTGCACCACAGTAGAATGTCCGGAGCCGCAGCAATACGCGTTAGGGACCGCATCCCAAACGACCGTACCCCAGACGGCTGCAAGCGACGTCATTGCCGCCGAGTGCTTATGAGGGAATAACATCGACACAATTTCAGCGTGCCTGCATTCCAGACACGCGAACATGTCTATTGACACAAACCGTCTGGTCGCCTTTGGTCGCGACCAGCGCAGGGTGCGGCCCGAGTCACCCAGCATTATTGCAGGCGTCGCAGCAGCATTCGCGCCGCGATGCGCGCCAACGCCTAAAGAACGATACCATCTTCCTGGCGCATTCACATTGGCAAGCAAAGCACGTCGCCGACAATTCACTGACTTGCACACGAAACGTCCCCGACGACGGCCGCACGACACGCACACTTCGCGCCCACAACAGATTTGCAAAGTCAAGTGCCATGGCAATTCCGCTGCGCACGACCCAGGGTTCACGTCCGCCTCCTTTTGGGTCGCATTCGCACACAAACCGCACACCGCAAAGCCACTTTGCCTCTTTTTTGTGTTTTGGGGCGAGCCACCACGCTGCGTAGCAGTTTAGGTTTAGCTTAGTTGTATGGTCGTGGTATGGTTGCTCGCAGTCCCGTGACAGCGGCGAGAAGTCGCGAAGCTTGCTTCCACGGAGGGGGGGAGCCCCCTTCCCTCTGACTCCCCTTCCCCCCCAAACACCCTGTTCTCCTGCGCTCAGCTCGCCCACCATCCCGCCCTGCGCCCAGCGAACGCCGAACCGCTTTACCTTAGTGTACTGTTATTGTGCCCACTCCCCTGGTTGTGCCCGTCCCACACCCACACCTGGCCCATGTCGCTTCCCCGGACAGAAGGGAGTGGGGAGCCCCCTCCCCTCTGACTCCCCTCCCCATCGTAACATTCTGTGCTCCTGCGCTCAGCCCGCCCACCATCCCCCAGCTACCGCCCTGTTCGCACCGAGCACTCCACCTGTCCCGCACCCACGCTGCACCCGTGTCCTCCGGAGCACCACTTATCAGCCTCTCATACCACCCCATCTCAATACTTATGGGGTTGTAGCCCATTGCCCCATAAATAAATGGGCTTCATTCTTGGCGCTTCGCACACTGCCATACATTCACTGCTATCGGCCACAACAGCACCATACTTCTACTTCTCATCCACAGGACGCTATCGCACCCGCAACCAATTCGAGGTTCCTAAGCATGTCGCAGACGCAGTGCACCAGCGCGTCAACACCAGCTGCACGGGCTCCAAGAACGCCATCGTCGCCCCCGCTTGCATTTGGGGCCCAAACACCCCTATATTCGACACGAACGCTTCCGTCCAAGGAGGAGCACCAGCAGGTTGGGGTGCAGTTCGAGAAGGACGTGTGGAGCCACATGGGTGCCACCACCCGCAAGGTGCTCGCGTCCGAGAAGCATACGACAGTATGGGGGCGGCACTTCGCGCTGACAGTAACACAACAGTCTGGACGCTGACATCGCATTAACAGGCACTGCGTGTTCGGCCGCTGACTGTTCATGATTACAGCGTTGGCCATGGTGCCTAGCCTACATAAACTCTGTCATGTCAGGGCACTGGTCGGGTAAACATGCCACGTACAACGGCCCGCACTCAAATGCAAGACCCTCCCGGATCCACCCACTCGCCCACCAAACTCGCTACACACAGTCACAGTGCCACAGTGAGCCTACCACGCATAATGGGCTCACGGGCTAAGTTGTCCGAGCGCATATAGCGTAGCACGTACAGAGCCCCACGCCTGAACGTGCTTCATCGATCGGTCCAAACCAGCGCCCCAAGGCCATGTGAGGTGTAACAGGAAGAGTCACGAACATGGGGGTAGCGATAACTACCGGTAGGTGCGCGGTGTCGCCAGGCGACAAGACAGGATTCGTTCCCCAAATGGGACCGCGCGCCAGTGAGAACCACGGGTCAGCAGTGGCCCCCCCCGAACATCGGAGTTGCTTCGTTCCGTGCAAGGCGTTGGGACGCAGGCGCCAACCACCCCCTCAATCAGCCTCGGCTCACCAGCCAATGACCACGTCCTCCTTTGTCCGACCACGGCAGAGATGCCGCGCCACAGCGAGCATGCAACACCTGCGTGGCACTGCGACGGAGCCACTGGTCAAGAGGACAGCAGCAAGGAACCACATGCATACAACGAACGAGGCGCAACACAACGCCGAACATACCTGCTGTGCTTTGATGTGCACGATGAGCTGCGCCTGTCACGTCGTCGCCGAGCACATCCGTCCAAGGCACCGCCAGCCACAACGCTGCACGACGCTGCTGAGTGTGAGGGCGCCGTCCAGCTGCCACGCTGCCGGAGAGGGCTTCAAGCGGATGCTTGCGACATGGTGCGTATTGAATACATCTAGCGTGCCGAAAGCAAGCGCTGGCCAGCAATCGGAAATCGGTAATTGACAATAGGCAACCGGCAATTGGCAGCCACGAAATAGCAGCGACAAATGCACACAATATGCTTCGCGACAAGAAGAAGTCCCTGAGCGACACTGCAGGACGTAATGGATGATTGGGAAACCACCTACATCCTGGTGTGACTCGTAACGGGGTTACACAAACCTGTGTCAGCTGACCGAACCACACGCTGAAGTGTTCAGGGGGCAGCCACTAACAAAATGGAAAAGCGGGGCGGAGCGGATGTCTGTCGAAGGGCTAGTGCACCAACGATTCGCGCCGCCGCCCAAAACGCGTACCCCAACGCACGCCGATACTTCAGCAGCGCCGCCTCCAAAGGTAAAATGTAGCTGCGTGAGTGGCCTTGCACGAGGGCGTCAGAGTTGCGAGCGATACGTTCTTCAGCTCGTGCTCGTAGCCAGTGCGTGTAACCCGAAACCGAGCGAGTTGCCTTCAGCTGCATTCGTTTTGACGCGCTGCACACCCTGACACCACACGCTACCTTTGTCTGACGCACTGCCCCCCCCGTCCTATCACCATCGGCTCGCCCGGAGTGTGCGTGGCCCCTGCCCTACGCCCCAGGTCTGCAACAACTGCGGATGCGGCTAGCTGCATGCGGAGATGCGGCCTGGGGCGCGGCGTGCGCATGGCGTGCAAGTCGGCCAAGACTGCGGCACGACATGGAGTGCGTGTCACGCACGCGATTATGGGTGGGTGACTGGGTGGCCGGGTGAACGGGTAACACCAGCAGCGGGACAGCACGGTAACACCGGCAGCGTAAGAACACGCTCCTGCCCACCCCTCCTCCCCCACCAACTCCTCCCCCACCGCCTCCTCCCCAAATTTTATTTCCCCTCAAAACTTCAGCAAGTTTTTTCGTCTACCCCAACGTAACTTCAATCAGTAACTTCAATCAGCATTTTTCCAGATGTTTAACATAGATCTCCAGGCCTTCAATTAGTATTTCTCCAATAAAACTTCAGCATTTGTTTTCGTCTCCACCCACTACGTAACAAGACCGTGACATCAACGCCGCTCTGAACATGCTGCTGTTGCTGTGCCTCCGGCCGCTCGGGGCTGAGCGCCCGGCCTGCTTCCGCCCTGGCGGCGGCGATGGACCGGGCGGCAATGGGCCGGGCGGCGAAGACCGAGGGGGTGATAGCGGCCCCCGCAAGCGGCCGCGACCCGGCGAGAGCGGCAGCATCGGTGGCGCGCGTTTAGATCTACGGTCCTGCCGTTTCAGGCAGTTCGGGCGGCTATGTCCGGCCCGTGGGTTGAGGGCACGGAGGTCGGTGCGCCCGAGACACGCCAAATAGTCCCAGCTATGACCGCATTATGACCGACTGTGTGCGTCTGTTCTGGGTGGCCACTTTGTGGGGCGAGCCATGCACCCATGCGCAGCGGCGACAGGCTCGGACCGTGCGGCCCACGCAGCCGCACGGCGGGTAGCCGTAGAGGAGGGGCCGGCGGTGGCGCTGGCCAGCGCCACTAGCCCCGGTGCCGCCCGGGCCTGGGCCGTGCTACCTCTGTTAGCGTTTTTCGTATTTTTGGGCCAGGAGGTCGACGCCCAGGGCTCCAGGGCCCCAGAAGACCGGTAGGATCTGGAGGTCAGGCCAGCACAGTGGGCGTAGAGGTGTCGAGGTCCTCAAACCACCGGCAGCAACAAGCTGGGGCCGACCGGCGCAGCTCGTTGCGCGTCTGAGGGCTCCCGCTGCGATGCCGACCGCGCGCCCAGGAAAGTCACGAAGTGGCTTTCGACTATTAGATGTGTATGTCTCGTAGGTGTTCGTGGGGCCGATATGGACAGGCTGTAATATAAAGGCGCGCCAAGGGCTATACTGGGAAAGGGTCCATGCCAAGGGGGGGATTCGCCCTCCCCTCCCGGCGAGGCGAAGATAGCGAGGGTACGAGCGGGCTCGCTTATTGGAGGATTTTTGCGCTGCCACGCGCGGGCATGGCCGTGAACGACTCCAAGTGTGAAGTGCTGGTGCTAGGGGGATTGGCGAGGCAGAGGGCCGCTCTGCCATAGAGGGAGTACATGCTGTGCGGCAAGAAGCTGCGCGTGCTAGGGGCAGGGGAGACGGCCAAATACCTGGGGCTCCAATACATACGGGCAGGGGCGCAAGTTCACGGCGTGCACAAAGGAGCTCCTGGCTAATGGGAACCGGGCCCTGCACGGTCTGCGGTCCCTGCTGCGCGAGCGGCGGGTAACGCCAAGCCTAAGCATGCAGTTGTTCAATA
The DNA here is from genome assembly GCA_001662425.1 of Chlamydomonas sphaeroides. Classification (NCBI taxonomy): domain Eukaryota; kingdom Viridiplantae; phylum Chlorophyta; class Chlorophyceae; order Chlamydomonadales; family Chlamydomonadaceae; genus Chlamydomonas; species Chlamydomonas sphaeroides. Next base: position 8,334 of record BDDC01002204.1, on the reverse strand, counting down.
CCTTGGTGACGCCGGTCGTGTCTTACGGTGTCCAGGTATGGAGGTCGGACTTTATTGGTGTGACTTGGACCCAGGCCATGGACAACCTTATGACTAAGCTGCAGCGGCTCTTCATGCAGGGCGTGGTGGGGGCCCGGTGCCCTGGCCGTTACTGCCTGTACCGCGAGCTGGCCCAGCAACCGCTGCAGGCCCACTGGGCGCGGCTGCTGCTTATCTTCTGGAATTCGCTGGTTGAGAGACGGGGCGCTATATGCCATGAAGCCTTCGTTGGTGATGTGGATAGGGCCGTGGCAGGCTGTGGCAAGTGCTGGGCGGCCGGCATGCTGTCGTCCCTCCTGCGGGAGCATGCTGGCACCCAGACCGGCGATCTGACGCCGGGCAAATTAGTTTACTATACCGCTATTCGCGTCGATGTGGAGGCGTGCGTTTGTTCTTCCGTTCGAAAGCTCGAGATCGGTTGGGACACGGCGAAAGAGGTGCCCGACCCGCGCAGGTGTCCAACCGGCGTAGGGGTGAAGGCCAGTCGGTACCTTGGGGACACTGACGCACCGCCTACTCACGCCGCTGCTATCATGCCCCTGGCCTTGCACCAGGTGCTCATGCGATTTAGGCTGGGGTGCTGGGACCTTGAGGCCAACCGCCCCCGTGGCAGAACGCGGGGGGCACGCCTTTGCGGGCAGTGTGCTAACAGCGTTGAAGATGACTTACATGTGTTCGGCGAGTGTCCTGCATATAGCCAGCTGCAGGCTGAGCACGAGCTTACTCTCTAACCTGCACGTCGTGGCATGCGCCGCGTGAGGCTAGAGGCTGATCCGAGTCATGCGGCCCGGTATCTGAGGGATGTGTGGAATAGGCGGACCGTAGCGCTGAGGAGCCGAGGGCCTTAGTGCACTGAGATGACCTGATCTGCCGATGGCCCCCCTGGCTGTGAAACGGCGACCTCCGCTTTGCGGTGTAACAGTAACAGTAACAGAAGATAGCGGGCAGCTGCGCAGTAGATGACTTTAGAGCTTACCCCCACGTCAGTGCTGTGCAAGCGCGCATTGGCGGCGTGGTCGGCCTCGGCAACGGCCGCTATGCACGGCGGCGTGCCCTTGGTGCCCATGATGTAGTGCCGTAGGCCGGCTCGCTGTCCGTCTGGTGCTGGCTGGCGCGGTGCTCCAGCAGTGCGCGGCCGCACTCCGCCAGCCAGCACACAACGAGTACCAGCGCCTGCAGCTGCCGCTCCGTGCTGTTGCAGGGCCCCGCCCTGACTTCCACGCTGGTTCGTGCTGCAGTCAAAGGGCCCCGCTCGCATGCGGGGCAGGTCGGGGGGCGTGTACCGTGCAGCGCGCAGCGCCGATCCGGGGCGTCGCCGGCCATTCGGAGTACGAAACGGGGGAACCTTGCGGCACCAGGCGCGGCCATTGGCTCCCGGAGGAATACCAGTAACGCCGTGCCTGCGCCAGGACGGTGGCATGGTCCCTGCCCGCCGCGTCCCAGCCCAGGGTAGCAAGCAAGAGCATAGTGAAGACCATTCCCACCCTCTGTCTCTGTCTCTCTCTCCCTCTCTCTCTCTCTCTCTCTGTCTCTCCCTCCCGCTGTGCAGACAGCCAAGGTGGCGCACTGGCGCTGCTTCAAGGTGGCGCTGTTACACCGCTGGCCACGCCACGCCAGCCCCAGGAGGCCTCCTGGCCCCGCCTTCATGGCCCGTCGGAGGGATCAGCCCCGCAGCCTCCTGCTGGGCCATGCCCAACGCTGCCTGGCACGCCACGCTGACTTGCACGGGCCTCTCGCCCCGGGCATTCCCCGCCCGCAGCCCGAGGTCAGCCGGAGTGCTGCTGGGCCCGCGCCCACCCGCCCTCGCGGCCCTGGGCGTCCGAGCGCCGGCCCGGGGACCCAGGCGCGCCTTTGTGGCAATGCAACGGGCCCCTTGCGGCGACGGAGCCGCGGTCTGAAGGCGACCGCGCTTCAACGTCTGCGCCCGACGTCTTGCTCCCGCGGTGCAGCCCCTCGGGATAGTCAAGCCCAGGAGGGCTCCTGGTCAAGCCACCGCGAGGGCAGCCTGTGGTGGTGGCCGCACATTGACGCTGGGCGCGGCAGCGGCGGCACCGCCGGCCGTTGGCGACTTGGTGCGCTGGGCCTCTGACAATTGTACAGAATGGCGTTAGGCCAAAGCGTGCGCTCAGCACAGCGTGGGCTGGGGGCACCACGACCCCACTGGCAGTCCCCCACACGGGCCAGCGCACCCGATAGTGCCGGACAGCCGGCCAGCCGGTCTCTAACGCTAACGGTTTAGTCGCAATTCGCCGTGCATGCAGTTTGTCGAGACAATGGAGCGCACATATTTGTTCTGCCCTCACGCTGCACTGCCCTCACGCTGCCCGCAAGAGGAGCTCTCACAAGGCACGGTGGGCCAGGCAGCCGCATTGCGCTGCACAGCGAGCAGGCACGTTCCTGGTCGACGACAACTATTCTCTCACCCCCGTCCTCGGCTGCTTGGCCAATGACCCGGAGGCAGGGGTGGTGCACTGCCCCGCGGTGCCGCAATGTGGGGCTGGCTTGCCGGCAGTACGACAAGCATGTCACCATCAGTATGGGAGAAGAGGCGAGGCCCCAATCCATCCACCGTCTGGGGCTGCCGGCTGCCCCGCGATCATCAGGGCGTCATCAGTTTTAAGAAGTTGAAACGCAGGTGCCCATCACCCTCCCAACCAGCGCCATACGTGCCGGGACTCGTCTGGGACGCGACCCCTGGCCCCTTCACCCGGCCATGGCCGGGGCAAACTTGCGTCGAAGACATGGCAGGCATCTCGCCTCACAGCATCTCGCCAGTACAAGTTCCCGTTTCTCGTTTTTATAACATCGCTACGGCCGCTATCGCAACAGCCACCGCCCAGGAGGCAGGGCCCGCCCTCGCTGCCAACACAGCCCCCAACACCGCTACGCTTCCGCTTGGCGCGCCAGCTGAGGCGGAGATCGGCCGCTTGCCGCTGGCGCAGCCCTCGCTATCGCTCGGCCCCGGCCCGAGGATGGCGGCCGCGGCGGGCTCGCCCCGGGGCCCGCCGTCCGTGTTTGGCCGGCCGCGCTTGCCGCGGCTGCGGCCGCTGCCGCCGCACTGCCCCGGCCCTTCGCCCGCCCCAAAGGCGCGGCGCTGGGGGCGCCTTTGGGGCAGGCGGCCTAGAAGTGCTCGCTCGTGATTCGGCCGACGGTCGCATGGCGCATGTTGAGGGATGCGTTGACGTGGGCATGGGGCCGCACCAGGTGAGCGCGCACTAGCGGTTCTGAAGTAAAGGGGCACTAGCGGTTCGTACGTGGCCGCGATTCGTTAGCCGCTGCTTTCTCCCGGCGGTCGGAGCACCTTCAGCGCCCGGCCGCAGGAGTTCGCTCCTCCTCCTCGAGCCAGACGTTGTTGTGGCGCGGCCAACATCGGATCCGAGGGCGAGGCGCGGAGTTCGCGCGGGCCAGGTTGGTGGCACGTAACGGCTGGGTGGTTTCATCCAATCACTCTACAGGCAACTGCCACCGTCAGTCGGGCCCCTTTGAAATGGGATCACGGTGTCACGTATGTAACGCATGTGTTGCTTGTGCTTGGATGGGCGTTTCGTCCTACACTTCGCCGAACATGTCCCGGCAGGCGACTACGGCGGGGCGAAGGGCGCGTTGATCGCGCCATACGTATCAGATCTCGCTTTGGCAGTCCCTGTCAAAACAGACTCGGTTGTGCATGGGGCGTGCGGGGCATGGGCCCATGCGGCCTGCATCCCATTATATATCAGTTAACTTTCTCACAGTTGTGTGGCACACATCCCTGTCCTCAGGGTGTACCATTTCGCACCCTTGCACAACCTAGTACGCTTACCATAGCTATGGCAGCGGCCTAGGCTGCGCAACTCTGCCCAGTGTGTGCGCGTCATCGGCAGCAGCGGCAGCGCAGCAGCGGCCGCGCTGCTTTGGAGAAATGAGAGCTGCATCATGTCTGTCGCTTCTGGCGCTCCTTGCGGCGCCGATGCTCGCTTTCGGACAAAGTTCTACAAACTGTGAGACCGAGCTGCTCTCTACCTTGCATTGCGCAACATGCATGCTTGTGTTGACTAGTGCGCGACCCAGCAGCGCTGCGCTGCGGAACATTGAGTCGTGGCGCGCTCTCCCTGAACTTCGCAGGGACCGTGAGCCTTCACCATTGGTCGCAACAGACTGCCGCTCCCAACTCTGCGCTTTACGAGGGCATGGTTGTGTTGCGCGCAAATGGAACATCCGCGGCGAACAGGACCATTTGCAGGCGCGTGACGAGACTGAGCTGCTTGAAGCGCTTTCATGTTTGCGTATGGCCGCGACACACAGATGACGAGTGGAGTGAGAGTCACACTCGCCGGAAACCGTCGCGACGGTCGCGTTGCATTTTGCTTCACCATCCTTGTGCTTAGGGGTTGCATTGTTGTTAGGTATCGGGATCGCTCGTAGCATGAGTCTTGCGTTAAGGAAGTGCCGCGGTCGGCTAACTGCCCATGGCGACGCTTTGTCGCGAGGTTCGGAGTCGCGAGGTTAGGAGGCACCTGTCCATACTGGCACAAATGGTGCTCACGTTACGACTACGGTCGGAAATCAAGCGTACCCACCCCCGCGCCCGCATCGCTTCAGCGACTATTAACCATTTTGCGTCGTGTGTTCTCCTGCCTCACCTCGGCTTGCATGTCCTTCACAGTGACGGCTTCGACGACAATGATGCTCGTGTCATTTGTCGGCAGCTGGGCCTGCCTTGGAAGCGTGAGTACGGCTGCGGTGTGCCGGGACGTATGGGCTGGTGGGTCGGCCGATGTGGGTTGGCCGAGTGGTGCTGAGAACTGCAGTACAAACAGAACGGGGCTTGCGAGTGGCGTTTAGGCAGAACCAACGCCGGGCAGGCGCACCTGGCGTGGGGGGGCCGAGTACCGGACTCGGGCTCAGCGTGCGGCCCCTTCCTCCGTACCGTTTCCGCATTTGCCACGCAGGCGCTTCTGCGGTGGTCAAAGATGCGTGGTCAGCCTACTCGGTAAGGGCGGCCAGGCAGCCGTTGGTGCTGTGCGTGATAGCGCGGAGCGGCGACAGGCCAGCGGGCGCCTGGCGTAGGGGACCTGCGGCACTCGTTGCGAGCGCAGATGCAGGCGTGGCGGATGTAGACGGGGTGGTTGCGTTATCGGCCGGCCCCTTACGCCCGTTGCCGGGTTGCCATAGCAGCCCCCTGCGGCGCGTGGGCGCTGACTGCTGCTGGCTCGTGGCCCCCCCCACGCCCCCACAGCAAGCATTGGTCGGCGGCACAATCTTTGGACTTGTGGCCGGGCAGGGGTCTGTTCTGCAGTTGGTAAGCATGTGTGTTGTGCGCATGAGCTGCACACCTCAGGTACCTGCGGCACCCTGTGTTCATGCGGCACAACGCTGGTTCCGCCCGCTGACACACCCTGCGCTGCCGAATCCTGCCCGTGCTGCAGAACGCGCTGCGGCCGTACGTCCCCCCGGTGAGGAGGGGGCCCTGGCGTTGCGTGATGTTGACGGCGAGCCGGGTTGTTGCGCATGGAGGTTTTTGCCCTCTCGCCGCGTCACAGGCGGGCGCTAGGCAGTACCGGAGTGTGGTTGGTCTTGGTGTGGCCGTCTGTCCCCTACCACCACGCCACGCAGGGGTCTTACTGCGCTGTCGTGCCCTGCCGGTCTTTCCGCGCGCGCGCTTTCGTTCGCTCCACGTTTGCGACATCCCCGCCCACAGATTGCACTGCACAAGCTCGGCTGCGTTGGCAACGAGTCCAGCATCAACGACTGCCGATGGTGCGCGGCTGCCGTGGACGTGTGGGCGTGTTTCCCCATATGGTCCAATCAACCCAAACGCCGTACCGGTGTCTCTCGCGTGGCATGCAGGAACGCCTGGACTATCGTGGATATGGCAAACACAACTGCGAATGCCACCGTCTGCCCCGTCTCCGCCGCCGTTGGCGTCAAGTGCTACGAAGGTACGCGCCTTGCAAGCTGCTGGAGTTGCCAGGTTGTTCTCTTTTCCTGACCTGCCGCCGACTGGGTGCAAACCTCATCGATTTCCTCATGGCTGCCTGTGTTCGCGACCTGCCCCCCTACTCCCTCGGTACATCCCCACCCCGCAGATGAGTATGCTGGTGAGTCATCTTGGGAAGGGGTGCGCCGAGATGCGCGCTCGGGGAGACACCAGGAGCTGCAGGGCCCCCTGACCCGCCCTGGGGTCGCATGGGAGTGCTCTGACCTGCTGCCCTGCCGCAATGCCTCTCCTGCTGCTGCCCCTCGCTCCCACTCCCGCCCGCAGTGCGCCTGATGACCAACACGTCGACGACCGCCAACGCCCGCTTCAACAACCAGGGCCGAGTGGAGTTCTGGCTAGACAAGGGGTAAGACCCGCAGAACTCCCGTGGCAACGTGTGGATGGCGCAAGTGGGCCGAGCGCCACGCGCCATGCAGCTTCGTATCCCGCATGGTTCCTCATCCGTTGCTTCACCACCGTGGAAAGCAGACCGGCCTCACGGCTGCGTGGGTCGGATGCGGGATGTACCCTGACGTGGGGCCCTTATCAAGAAGCCCGCCCCCTACTGCCCCTCCCGTGGCCCCCCCCTTCCCTCCATTGCCCCCGCAGCTGGGCGCTGGTGGGCGACCGCGGCTTCAGCCTGGACAGCGCCCGAGTCATCTGCAGGCAGCTGGGGATGCCGTGGAAGGGTGCGGCGAGATGGTTTGGTTGCGGGTCACAGCTGAGGGGCTGGCTGGACTGTCATGCGTTCACGCCCCAGGCAACGGCGCTGCTGATCCCAGCATCCCCTGTGCTCGATCAGGTGTGAGGGTCATCGCGGGTGGCCTATCGCCTTTCACCCAGAACTACGACCTCGTCCAAATTAAGACAGACAGTGAGTGCTGTGCTGGCCGCAAAGACGCCATCTTGCTTTCTGCCCTCCCCCTGCCTGACCAGCACCCATTCGCGCCTTTCGCCTCTGCCCGTGCCCCCAGTGGTCCAATGTACTGGCACGGAAACGATGCTCGGCCTGTGCAAGCAGCAGCCCCCGAACATTATCACGCCCAGCTTTCCGGTCTCGCTGCAGTGCTTTGAGCCAAACTACACACCCCGCCTGGTTGGCGGCAACCACCCGTCGGAGGGCCGCCTGGAGGTTTACATGGACGGCAAATGGGGCACAGGTGAGAAATGCAGGGACAGCCTGGGAAGGGGCAACTTGCCGCAAGCATCAATACGCGTGCATTGAGCTTCGTGCGAGTGATGCGTTTGGGGTTGGCTGCGTTTATGCCGCGGCAGTGCCCTGCACCCACCTCGTAAACGCCTGCTGCTCTCCCTCCCTGCAGTCTGCGCTAACAATTTCGACATCTCGGCTGTGATCACCGTCTGCCGCCAGCTCAACTGGTGGACGTCCGAGGCTAACGGTGTGGCGCTGCGAGGGTCTGGGACGAGAGAGCTTGTAGCGCGACCGGCGCGCCGTCCATTGGCATGGTCCGCGTTCCCCAGCTCATACATCTCGGTGACCTCTTAACAAATTTGGCATGTTCCCGCAGGCGCGACCTTCATGGCCTTCGTCAACAGCTCTTCGGCTGCGGTCGCCGGCCCACGCCCCGATGGCATGACCCGGCCCATCCTGACGGAGCTGCGCCAGTGCCCCGTAGACGCGGAGAGCATCGAGGAATGGTGCGAGGCACTGACGGGCATCATCGAAGCCAAGGCCGCACGCAGCTGCTTCACTCAGCGCTCGAGCGCGCGATGTGATGCGACGCTGACAACTTACCTGCCCTGCCGCCCCTGGTTCTGTTGCTGCTCGTAGCCAATCCGCCCTCAACAACGCCACCACGCCCGTCACCTGCCTGCCTGCGGCAGACGTGGCCATCAAGTGAGGCGGGCGCTGGCTGGCCGTTGCTATGGGCCGTTGTGGGTGCACTGCGAGGGCGCTCGAGGACTGAGGTGTACTAGGCGGCCCTCAGGGCAGGTGGCCGCTACCCAGGCGCCTGCAACCAACTGCACACATATTGCCCCACGCCCGACCCCATGTTTCGTCCCCAGGTGCTACAGCCAGCCTCCCATCACTAGCCTTGTGGAGACCCGCGCAATGTGCAGCGACCCCTGGGTGAGCCCCGGGGCCGTATCACGTAATGACGGCAGCAGCATTGCGCCCCCAGGACCGCGCGCGAGCACTTGCTTTGCTCCCGCTTGGCATCCACCGGCGCAAGCCGTAGTTGCCGAGTGTTAGAGCCCCGCCAAGCGCATGGTAACATCCAGTCTTACCGCTGCCCGTCGGGGCCGTGCTGAAGCCATACTGACCGGCCCTGCTCCCCCCCACGGCTGCCTCACTTCAGGGCTCCCAAGTCTCT
>BDDC01002203.1:2669-15177 GCA_001662425.1 Chlamydomonas sphaeroides | reverse complement strand
GCAGGCGAGCCCGAGGGAACAGACGGCATGTCGGGCACAGCGGGAGGCGGCGGAGGTGGCGGTGGCGGAGGAGGAGGCGCTGTGGCGTCGACCGGCGTGGGAGGAGGCGCGTGAGGCGGTGGGGGTGGTGGGGGTGGCGGCGGTGGAGGTGGCGCCGATGGCTGGTCCGGGGGCGGTGCCAGTGGCGAGGCATTCCCTGGGGAGCTGGGCTGAGCGGGGACAGCTGGCATGTCCGGAGTGCCGGGCGGTGGTGGCGGCGGTGGCGGCGGGGGTGGAGGAGGTACGGAGCTCCCCGGCGTGGGAGATGGCGTGTGCGGCGGCGGCGGCGGCGGTGGGGGAGGCGGCGGCGGAGGCGCAGCCTCGCCCTCCTGAGGCGGCGGCGGGAAGTCGGGCGGGAAGGGCGTCCAGGGCGCACCAGGCGCGTACTCCATCCAGGGCTGTTCTGGCGGGTCCGATGGCGGCGGCGCCAGAGGCGGCGGTGGGCTGGGCCGCGGCGGTGGTGGCAAGCCAGGTGGCGGCGGCGGTGGTGGTGGCGGCGGCGGTGGCAGTCTCGGACGCCCGGGGGAGGTGGGCGGCGCCGCGGGCGCAGAGAACATGTCGTCGCCGCGGGGCGGCTTGGGAGGCGACGGCTGCCCCGGCGGCGGGCGGCTCGGCGTAAAGGGGAACGGCGGCGCCGGCGGCGCGCGCGGCTGGTAGATCACCGGCGCGTCTTTGGGCCGGGGCGGCGGAGGCGAGGGGTTCAGTGGCGGGTTAAGGGGCGGCGAGGGCGGGTTGCCTGGCACGTTGGGGTGGAAGGCCATGAGCTCGTCAGAGCGGCACAGGAAGGGCAGCAGCTCGTCGCAGGGCCGGTCGTTCCAGCGGTAGCAGCCCACGCCCGGGCTGCCATTGGTTAGCAGCTCGGCGGCCACGCAGTCCTCATGGCCGCCAAAGTTGTCGGGCTGGGGGCGGCAGGACCAAGAGGGCACGGGTGCACGTGATCGGTGCAGGTGATCAGGGCAACGGTGCCTCCCGGACACATGCAGCGAACACCCGCTTGCCCCGCCGCGCCCCTGCCCACCTGGTACCCCAGCTGCTCGGGCGAGATGCCCGCCTCCGCGCAGTCGCCCACGGCGGCCGGCACGAACACGCTGAAGACGGGGGCGCTGTTGTCGGCGTACCAGAACCAGGCGCTGTCCGAGGCGTAGCTGCGGTGCAGGCCGATCCACACCGCCGGGTCGTAGCGCTGGGGAAGGGGAGGCGCGGTTGGCGACACACGGCAGGGAGGGGTCAGGGTGGCAGCGAGCTGCGGCACCGCGCCCCATGCCGCCCTGCATGGCGAGCCCCGGACCCATCCCAGACAGCCGGCTGCCCCGCAGCCCACTGCCGCCCTGGCGTCCATCCCCACTGCACATCCTCGCGCTCCCCGCCCCTGGCCCTCACTGTCGCCAGGTCCGCCTCCAGCCCCGCCATGACCTCCTCCCACTGCGCCGCGCTGTCGAAGTAGGCCAGCACGCTGCCGAAGGCCGCGCAGCGCTCGTCCGCCTGCTCCAGCGTCAGCCGGGCGGGCAGCAGGTACCAGGAGCTGCCGTCGCCCAGCGTCAGGTTGAGCACCGAGGGCACTGCGGTGCGGCGCGGGAGGCCAGTGAGGCGGAGGTACCAGGGGTGAAGCGTGCTGTCATTCGCGCGCACTCTACCGTGCCGGAGGTCGAGGTGGGGGCTCGCGTCAGGGCACGGGAGGATGCCAACGTCAGGGCGGAGCGAAGGCACGCTCGCGGGGCGGCTCACGTGAGTTGGAGGGCGGCGGCGGCGACAGCGCAGCCGCGGGCGGCGGCGCGTCGGCCGTGTTGATGCCCTTGAGGGTCTTGCACAGGAAGGCCCGCGGCTCCAGGCAGTCCTCCGCCGCCCAGCGCCCGCCCCACAGCTGGTCCGCCAGCGCGCAGTCGCGCTCCTCCTCGTCCGTGTACGGCAGGCCCCAGTTGGTGTACACCAGCGGGCCGCCGTCCTGCCACGACCAGGACGCCTCGCCGGTGGTCAGCTGCGGGGTGCGGGGTGGGCGGCAGTGGCGCAGGGTGGCGTTCAGGCCAGGGCAACTGCACGTCCCGTGTGCTCGCCGGCAACCGCGGGGCCAACCAGGGCGGTGCCCCTGGTTGCGCTGCTGCAACCCACGCATGCCGCCCTGGCCAATGCTTGTTTTACGGCGTTGCCAGGCTTTGCGCGGCCTCCCATCCCCGTGCCTCCACGCAAGCCCGCTCGCCGCACCTGGTTGAGCCCGATCCACACGCTCTCGCCGCCACCCGCCAGCGCCGCTGCGTTGGTCTCCATGTGCGCCCATACGGCCGACCACTCAGCGGCGGAGTGGAAGGACGCCAGGTAGCCCCCGTCATTGACGCAGTACTGAGCCGCCTCAGCGTACGGCAGCGTCACGCCGCTGTACAGCGTGTACGCATACAGCCCGCGGCGCAGTGTGGTGGGCGTCGAGCCGGGGGGCGGCGGCGGCGGCGGCAGCGCGGCCGGCGGCGGCGAGACCGCAGCGTTGGGCTCCGGCGCCGAGCACAGCGCCGGCATCTCCACGCCGCAGCCAGCAGGCGTGTAGGCAAAGCTGCTGGTGGGGTCCACGCTGACGCAGCCCAGCACCGGCCACTTTCCGATGTAGGCGCTCGCGGCCCAGGCCACGAAAGCAGGGGGCACGGCGGCGGTGGTGGAGGTGGAGTAGGTCCCCTGGTACGAGCGGATGCCAATCCAAAACGGCGACTCATCCGCCTGGCTGGCCTGAGGCGGCGCCGCCATGAGGGGGTCGCCCACCGGCGGCAGCGGCGGCCAGGGCGGCGGCGAGGCGCCCGGCGGCGGCGCCACGGCCGAGGCCCCTGCCGTGGCGCCGTTGCTAGAGAGATAGGCATGCACCGCCGCCATGAGGTCCGTGTACTGCTGCGCATGTGCGGGCACCGCCAGCGCGCCGCCGCCGTCCAGGCCCGCGCAGTAGCGTGCAGCGGCAGCCCAGCTACGCGGCTGCATTACCAGCGTATACACGGCGCCCGAGGGCAGCGAGAAGCGCAGCTGCAGCTGGTGCGCGGTTGCGGGAGGCAGCGGCGGGGACGGCAGCGGCGCGGCGGCCACGTCGCCCTGCCGGCACAGGTACGAGAGCTGCCCGGCGCAGGACCGAGCCGACCAGGCGCCGGCGCGGTCCAGGTGCAGCGCCGCGCAGTCGGCCGAGGCCTGGCTGGCGGAGGCCTCCCACTCGGCTGCGCCGAAGCCCGAGAACGCCAGCGGCGTGCGGTCCGACCAGCGCCAGTCGGGGCCGTACGGCGTGGATCGCTCGTACAGGCCGATCCACAGCGGCTTGTACGAGTGAGAGTACGGCAGTGTGGAGGGCGTGAAGCCCGCGGCTGTAAGGGCGGTCAGCAGCTCGCCGCGCACGGCGGCCAGCACGGCGGCGTCCGCGAAGGACGCGAGGTGCCCCGACGGCAAGCGCGCGGCGCAGGCCTGCTGCGCGGCCAGCCAGGACAGCGGCGCGGCCCCGCCAAGCAGGGTGTAGGTGTGGTAGCCCACCTCGGCAGACACTGAGGGGTAGGAGGCAGGAGGGGCCAGGGATGCGCGGGCACAGCAGGCTTGAGGCGGTAGGGAGACGGTTCACTCTTAGCTGTACAATTGGGACCGCTCTACCCTGCCTTATACCTTCTGCTGCTTGTGGCCCTGGCACCCACACCCACTGTCCATCGGGGCGCTGCTCACCTTCCGGGTACGCTGGGTAGGAGCTGTCAAAGGGTGGCGGAGGTGGAGGCGGCGACACGGTGCCCGCGTAGGGTGGCGGCGCCGCCAGCGTTCCCACGGGGCCCACACACCAGAACGGCAGCGCTGCTGCGCAGTCCACATCCAGCCAGGCGCCCTTGAAAGGCGCGGCGCTAGCCGTGTCCGTGTCAACCTGGGCCGCTACGCAGTCCAGCGCCGCACCGTCCTGCGTCCAGTGGGCGGGAGCCCACATCTCCGACCAGCTGGCCGGCGCCACTTCGGCCATGGCATCCGTGCCACGACCAGCGACAAAGTAGTACCATCCCTCAGTGTCAGCGTCGCTGATGCCCAGCCACACGCCGGCCCCCGGCAGGTAGGGCCAGGTGACCGTGTAGGCGGAGATGGCGGCCGCAAAGTCGGCCTGATCGATGGGGTCCGCCAGGTGGCCCCCCAGGCGCCGGCACGTGTCCTCGGCCAGCTGAAAAGGCAGAGGGTCCACGAATAGGCCCCAGCGTCGGCTGTTGATGGTGGTAAACCAGGGTGACGCACCGTACATGCCGTCCGCCGAGTAGGCAGGCGGCGGAGCCGGGCTGGGTGGCAGCGGAGGGCTAGGAGGCGCCGGACTCGGCGGCGGCGAGGGAGAGGGCGGCTCCGGGCTGGGCGGAGGTGAGGGAGAGGGCGGTTCCGGGCTAGGAGGCGAGGGGGAGGGCGGTTCCGGGCTGGGCGGCGGCGAGGGAGAGGGCGGCTCCGGGCTGGGCGGAGGCGAGGGAGAGGGCGGCTCTGGGCTGGGCGGAGGCGAGGGAGAGGGCGGTTCCGGGCTAGGGGGCGAGGGGGATGGTGGCTCCGGGCTGGGTGGGGGCGAAGGAGAGGGTGGCTCCGGGCTGGGCGGAGGCGAGGGAGAGGGCGGTTCCGGGCTTGGTGGGGGGGAAGGAGAGGGTGGCTCCGGGCTGGGCGGTGGCGAGGGAGAGGGTGGCTCCGGGCTGGGCGGTGGCGACGGGCTCGGAGGATCCGGGCTGGGCGGCTCGGGACTGGGAGGAACTTGAGCCCTAGCGCTGGGGCTCAGCGTCAGCAACGCCAGCGCCAGCACGAACAGCAACCGCTGCCATACTGGCCTCCGCCAGCCTGCCCGCCGATCTGTCCGTGCGGCCGCGCAGCCCCCAACGCCCACATTGGCGCTGTCCGGAAGCTGCCGGGGCATCCGGCTGCGGCTGCGGCTGCTGCCGCTGGTCAACGCGATGCCGTCCTCACAACATGGTATTCCCAACAGCGCAGACCGAGCACCGGGTGGCCGCAGTTTGGTGCTGCGGCACCAGAGTTGAAACGTATGCACTGCGACTGCGCAGGCTCGAGCCTGCTTCGCCCTGCGAGCAGCACCGGCATGCCAAGCTTCGAGCATCTGGGCAGCGAGCTGAACATAGCGGGCGTGTCTAGCTAGAGCAGGACACAGCATATCCTTTGTGCAGCATGCTATGGGCGGAGCGACAACGCGCAAGGCGCGGACATTCGGCGCTGAGCAACGCTGTGACCATGCGACGTTCATCGGCGTCTCCTCTCCTGCTGAAGAAGGTCAGATGGTACGCGCGGCTCACCAAGAGGAAGGCGCTGTGAACCGCGCGTCGTCCGCGCTTCCTGAGTCGTTGTGTTTCTCTGTTGCAAATGCTGTGTGCAGCGCGCTAAAGATAAGCCAGTCAGATGGTCCTCAAGCTGCGGCGACACACGCGTTCTTGACTTTGCGCGTGCGTCTCGTCGTTGAATCGTGGGACACGCGCGTTGTGTAATGTGGTCCCCTAAGTGCAGTTCAGTCGTGAAGTGACGGGTGCTGGTGAACATGTATGTGTCAATGTGTGAACCAATCGCGCTGAAACCATCGCGCGCTCCGCTCTGGAAAGATGCGGTTGCCGGCCACACAGGGCAAGACGTGGAATGTCGGCACAACAATACAGGGCGATGGCGGATGAGTGGGGGGAAACCGCCTAGGGAAGTGGTGGGACGGGGCAGGGAGGTCCACGGTTTGAGGCGTGCCTGGTCGCCACTCGCCAGGTCTCAGCCAGCTACCTTACGATTGTTGAGTGGGCTGATACTGCAATCTAGCCATTGCGGCAACTATATCACTCGCTATTACGCCTTCCCAAGCTCAACCGAACACGCGAAGACGACAGCCCGCTTACATGTGCGCTCTTCCGTGATGAGACTGCCACCAGAGCTGCTCGGCAGCAAGAGTTGACATTGCTGGGCAGGGCTGTCGCAGGATGCAGAGCATAAAGGAGAAGGTCGTGGCGGGGCTCAAGACGGGGCCCCGCTTTCTAAAGGAGAGGTTCGAGTTCGACAACTTAGTCAAGGTGGGGGCCATATGGCGCTTCGGACGAAACGAGACATCTCGGCACGGCTTGGGCTCTCAGGCCCTCTTGCTTGGTTGCCCGACCAGGCCATTGGAGAATGCAAGTCGAAGGCGGAGGAGGACCGCATCATCACTGCGGAGCTGGAGGTACTCAAGCAGCGTCTCAGCGATCCAAAGCTGGACAAGAGCCGCGGCAAGGAGTACATGATTCGTCTCATCTACTGCGAAATGCTCGGCCATGACGCGAGCTTCGCGTACATCAAGGCGCTCCAGTTTGCCAGCGACCCCAACATCCACACCAAGAAGGTGGGGGCCCCGCTTGACATGACAGCTATCGCCCACCGCGGGTGCGAGGAATCCCTCAGGGTGACGTGCCAGGCAGGCTCCCTTGAGGAGGAGTTCTGAGCGCCCGTTCCTATGGACGGGTACCGTTGGGAGGGGCCCCGGGCTCAGCGTGCTGTGCCCCGCTTCTCAGACGCATCGCTCTGCCTCCCACAGGCGGCCTACCTGGCCCTGTCCCAGTTCTTGGACTACAACAACCAACTGGTGCTGCTGCTCGTCAACACGTTGCTGTCGGACATGAAGTCCGATAACTACATTATTGGTGCGCCCACAGCCTGCGCGGCGGTTCCTGCAGCCCACAAGCACCGCCCCCAATCCCTCAAGCTTCCCTCATGCCAGGGTCTCGCCGCAGGGCCACTACGCGCCGCCTGACCGCCTCCTCCCGCCCTCCACCCAGCCTCACGCTCCCCATTGCATCGCCGCCGCCCGCCGCCGCTCACTCGCACCCGACCCGGCCCCCCCTCCAGTGTGCACCGCGCTGGTGGCCGCCACGCGGCTGATCGGGCCCGACCTGGTGAACGCGGTGTACCCGCTGGTGGTGGAGCGGCTGCGCCACCCCAAGGAGCACGTGCGCAAGAAGGCGGTGCTGGCGCTGCACTGGTTCGGCACCATGGACCCGCGGCGCGAGGGGCCGCTGGCGGGCGTGGAGCTGGAGAAGCACTTTCGCACCATGCTGTGTGACAAGGTGGGACCCTAGGAGGGGAGGGCGCACGTTGTGATGTGGCGCCGCGATGGCTTGAAGAAGCCCGGGGCTGGCCGTCCCAGGTGCTGGCATGCGAGTCACACCGGTGCACGTGCCGGGCAGAGGTCGTGGTGCCGCGACCTGACCCGTTCCTGCTGCTGGGCCCTGCGCCCTGCAGGACCCCTCGGTCATGTCGGCCGCGCTGTGCGCGCTGCACGACTGCATCCGGTCGGACCCGCGGCCGTACAAGAACCTCATCCCCTCCTTCACCAGCATCCTCAAGCAGGTGCGGCCGCCGCTCAGTCAGGGCGGGGGGAGGGGCGCAGAAAGAGCACACGCAGCCAGGACGCCGGCAGCAGGACCGTGCAGGGCAAGCGATGTTGCAAGAGGCTGCGGAGCGCCACGCGGCCGCACTGAGGCTCCTGCCGTCACACGGCAACTGACACCGCTCCCGCTCGGCTGGATGCTGCGTTGCCAGGTGGCGGAGCACCGGCTGCCCAAGACGTACGACTACCACCGCTTTCCGGCGCCCTTCATCCAGGTTAGCAGCGATTGCATCTCATGTTCCTCTGCTCCCGGCTGTGGCACCAGCACGCTGCTCCCATGCACCCCGACGCGCTGCCAACATGCCCAACACTGCCTGCCCAACCTCCCGCCCGCCCCTGCGCAGATCAAGCTGCTCAAGATCCTGGCGTCGCTGGGCGCGGGCGACCGCGGCGCGTCAGAGAACATGGCGGCCGTGCTGGCGCAGACGCTGCGGCGCGCCAACACCAGCCACACCATCGGCTCGGCCATCATCTACGAGTGCGTCCGCACCATCACCACCATCTACCCCAACCCGCAGCTGCTGGCAGCAGGTGCGCCGCCGGCCGGGGCCGGGGGTTGGCCAGCCGGAAGCGCCAGCCTTCGCGCTCGGGCGCACGCCCGCGGGGTCGCGCCGTGCCCCCTGCCATGGTCATGCGCCCTCAACCCAGCGGTGCCGCATGTCACCCTCTCGCCCTGCCGCAGCCGCGGAGAGCATCGCCGCCTTCTTGCGCTCGCCCTCCCACAACCTGCGCTACGTGGGCATTGACGCGCTGGCCGGCATCACGGCGCTCAACCCCGCGGCGGCGGCGGAGCACCAGGTGGCGGTGCTGGACTGCCTCGAGGTGCGGCGGGCTGGAGGGACAGGGTCAGAGGGCAAGGGAGCGCAGGCAGCCGCGGACACGGAATGCTGAGGAAAGCGCCAGGGTACGTTACTTGCTACCTGCCCGCCCGTGCCAAACGCACATGCGCCTCCTGTCGCCTCTGCCCTTGACCTGGCAGGACCCCGACGACACGCTCAAGCTCAAGACGCTGGAGCTGCTGTACAAGATGACCAAGTCCAACAACATCCAGGTGCGGGGCTGGGGGGTGCAGGAGGCCGCCGGCAGCGGCAGCCGAGGGCCAGGCGCTGTCCGCCTCCCCTAACCGGCGGTCCAATGACGCGCCCCCGCTCGCCTCGCCCCACTCGCCTCCCTTCCCGGGCCCCAGGTCATCGTGGACAAGATGATGAGCTACCTGGCCACGTGCACCGACGACCACATCCGCAGGGACATCGTGCGCAAGGCGAGCGAGCGCCCGGCTGCAGCCCGCCCTGCGAGCGTGCGAGGACGGTGACTAGGCTCAGCGGCGATGTCCCGCCCGCCGCATCCCCCCTGCTGGTCCCGCTATTGTGGTGACCCGACGCCGTCCCGCCTGTCTGCCCCTGCAGGTCAGCGACCTGGCGGAGCGCTACGCGCCCTCGCCCTCTTGGTTCGTGACCACGCTCAGCGAGGTGTTCCGGCTGGGCGGCGAGCACGTGGACGAGGGCGCGGCGCACGGACTGTGCCGCCTCATCGCGGAGCAGGACGCCAGCCTGCACGCGCAGGTACGGGCCCCGGGCCGACCCATCCAGTTGTTCCGGGAGGCCGGCCTCGCCGTCTTGGCAGCGCTCCTGCCCTGCGGTCCTCACCCTGCCTCCTCGCCCTGCTGCCCTGCCCTCCCCTGGCCCCTGCCCCAGGCGGTGGAGGCCTACCTGGGCCTGCTGGACGGCGCCGTGGCGACCGGCTCCGGCGCGGGCTCCGGCGCCGCCGCGCGCTGCGGGCGCAAGCTGCCGGAGACGATCCTGCTGGTCATCGCCTGGGTGCTGGGCGAGTTCGGGCACCTGGCCCGCCGCCCGCCAGCCGCCGTGCTGGCCAAGCTGCTGGCGGCGCTGGAGGCGCACAAGGCCACCAGCGATCGGGTGCGAGCCACGCTGCTGACGGCCGCCACCAAGCTCGCGGCGCACACGGGCGGCGCGGCGGGGCCCGTGGGCGCGGCGCTGCTGGCGCACCGGCCGGGAGGCGGAGGCGGCGCGGGCGGGCTGGAGGCGGCGGGCGAGCTGGTGCACAGCTGCCTGAGCAGCCAGAGCCTGGAGCTACAGCAGCGGGCGCACGAGCTGACGGCGCTGCTCGGGTAGGCAGGGGCTGAGGCAGCGGAGCGCCGCGTGGGGCTGAGGCAGCGGAGCGCCGCGTGGGGCTGGGGCGCTGGGCATTGTGTGTCGTGTATGAGAGGCGCGGTAGCGGCACTGCAGGCAGGTGCCGACGCGGCGCGCTGGAACAACATGCCGTGTTGCCCCGCAGCCTTCCGCCGTCGCTGCTCGCGGCTGCGCTGCCCGCGGACTCATCGGTGGAGGAGTTCGGCGCTTCGGAGCTGGCCAACGTGGCGGCGCTGCCCTTCCTGGACGCTGTTGTGGAGCGCGCGCTGGCGGGGGGCGCGGCGCCCTACATCCCGCCCGAGGCCCGCGGCGGGCGGGCGGCGGACGACCGGGGCAAAGGTGGGACGTGGGAGAGTCTGCGCCCCTCGTTGCCTGCGCTGGGGCCACATACGACGGCCCGCTGGAG
Source organism: Chlamydomonas sphaeroides (assembly GCA_001662425.1). Classification (NCBI taxonomy): domain Eukaryota; kingdom Viridiplantae; phylum Chlorophyta; class Chlorophyceae; order Chlamydomonadales; family Chlamydomonadaceae; genus Chlamydomonas; species Chlamydomonas sphaeroides. Next base: position 5,228 of record BDDC01002203.1, on the reverse strand, counting down.
CTCATCTTGAGGTCGCCTGTCTGTCTGCCTGCCTGCCTACCTCCTCTGCAGCGCTGCGTTTCGAGGCATACGAGCCCGCACCCTACGCGGTGCCGCTTGCCGCCGCTTCCACGTCGTACACCGTCACTGGCGACTCGCGGCTGGCGCCCACCGCCTCAGGGCACTCTGTGACCGCCTCGGCCGCCAGCATGAGCTCGGCCGCCGGCGCGGCGGGGCCCGGCCCCGCTGCGTCCTTCACGGAGCCTCAGCTGCTGCTGAAAGGCGGCGGAGGGCGGCGCTGGGGCCCCGCGCAGTACGAGGCAGACCCGCCGCCGGCCAGCTCCAGCGCCGCGCCTCAGGCGGCGTACACGGCCGCGGCCCCCCAGCCCAGCGGCCGCCACTCGCGCAACCCGTCGGGCTCAGCGCCCCTGTCGAGGCCGGCCGCGGAGCGGGAGCGCCTGGCGGCGTCGCTGTTTGGCGCCGCTGCGCCGGCGCCATATGCGGCGTCAGGGATGCGGCAGCCCGCCGCCAGGGCGCCCGCCGCCGCAGGGCCGGGGGTTGTCAGCCGCCCTGCGGCCGGCGCCCCCGCCCCGGCTGCTCCCTCTGGCAGCAGCGCGCTGGACCTCCTCATGGACCTGGACATGCCGGCGCCCTCGCAGCCCTCACACCACGCGGCACACCAGCAGCAGCCGGGGCCGCCTGGCGGCAGGGGCGTGGCTGGCCCCGCAGCGCCGCCAGGCGACTGGATGGACTCGCTGCTAGGCGCGGGCCCTGCTCCACCGCCGATGCCCGCCGTGCAAGGCATGCCGCCTGGGGGTATGGGTGGCGGCGGCATGGGCATGGGCGCGCCGGGCTGGCCCGCGCCGCCGGGCGGCGGGGCCGTGCTTAACGGCGGCCTGCATATGGGCATGGGACCCGGCATGGCCGGCAGCGGCGGCATGCACATGGGCATGGGGCCCGGAATGGGCATGGGGCCTGGCATGGGCATGGGACCCGGCATGGCCGTGGGGCCAGGGCCGCAGGGTGCTGGCGGCATGGGCGGCTTTGGGGCGCCGCCGCAGCAGGGGTGGGCAGGAGCACCCGCGGCTGGGAGGGGAGGGCAGCCTCTGGGTGGGCCACCGGGCATGGCGCCGGCTGGGCACCCAGCGCACGCGACGAAGCCGCCGCCGGCCTCGGATCCGTTTGGGGACTTGTTGGGATGAGAGAGGAGTGCGGTTAGTGAGGACTGGTGGCGGCGGACAGATGATGGTGTAACAGGTCAAGGCATGTTCATGTTCCTTGCGCCAGAGAAGCGAGCCTCCCTAATACAGTTGCGGAGGCGTTCAGGTCAGTCTGTGGCCGGGCAATCCGCATCCCCTGAAGATGTGTGCCACCACAAGTTTGCGCTGGGCGGCAGCATCAGAGCAAACGTCACTCCAGTAGCAGGCCCAAGCCAGGCTGTCGTGACATAACGTTGCCTTGTCACACATGCGTATACGGCAGGATCAGAGGGTGTGGCGGCAGGCGGCACTATGCCGATTACGTACCTAGTCGCGACAAGGCCCCCAGCCAATCTGACAAGCTCTCGGGCGCTGGCAGAAGGGAAGAACACTAGGCTGCGAGAAGAACAGGTACGCCGTGAGGTTGGCGGAGCGCGCCATGCACCCATGCGTACCTGGGACAGGTTCGGTGACAGTATGCGACCCGTACGCTATGCAACAAGCTGAAGGGAGGACTGGCGCTGCACCAATCCACGGAATGTAACTGAAGGTCAGTGGGCAAGAGGAGGGCTGCAAGTCCCTTACAGAGGGAGCTCCAATGCAGCAATGGCACAGTCGCCATTGCTGTCGCAAGTTGTAGCATAGCGTATGCTACACGTCACCTGAGAACACAAAAGCACCCAGCCGCGGCGCGCCCAATCCATACAACATGCGCCCTAGCTGCTGCACGCAGCCCTATCTACTGCTGGTACAACCTACGGCTGCATACATCACGGAGAAGAGCCATCATCCCAGTGCTTCATAGCTATCATTAGTGCCATCGGCATGCACACTGCTGCAAATGCAAGCCACGTACGTTCCGCTCAATCGCGTTCAAAGCAGAAGCCAGTCAACCACACCCCGGCACCTCACAAGCACTCCAATCCAGCGAGGACCAAGTCTACAACCATTACCAAGTCAGTTTCGAAGTGCCCATGTGTTAACACCAATCGCTGCGCACCAACCCGCGCATGAATGTCAGCATGAAGCGCGACGCAAGCCGGGGCCCCAGAGCCCCATCGTCAAAACGGTGGTGCACGCCACCACCCAGCACCGCTCGTACAGTGTGTGCCGCAGACTTTTGTCAGGTTGGAGCGTCGTCTCTAGGCAGTCATGAGGATGAAGCCGACCCTAGCCCCGTCGTTTGTCTACACCCGGCGCACAAGGCCTGTGCTCAACTCGCTACCGCTGCTGGGGCCTTGCGGCGGCTACATACTAGCTACAAGGGCCGTACAAGGGGCGCCCGTACGCAGCCCTACGCCTGCACCAGCGCGGGCGAGGCCGCTACCGCCGACTCGCTGTTCGCGTGTGGCTCTTGCCCGCAATCGGAGCAGCAGGCGGA
>BDDC01002202.1:1564-13358 GCA_001662425.1 Chlamydomonas sphaeroides | reverse complement strand
CAAAGGCGCGTTCCCGCAGCTTTGGGCCAGTCCTCCAGAGAGCTAGGACGCTCGCCGGCAGCAGCACCCACTTGAGGCTACAGCTGGCGGGCGACGTGTAGACGGTGTACATGGAGCAATCGGCGTCGGAGTCGCAGGCAGCGCGGCACGCCATATCGTCCGCTGAGGGCAGTCGCCGCAGCTCCCAGCCGGCAGCGTCTTCCAGGTCAGCGCACATGTACACCGGCGGTGGCACAATGCGGGGTAGCACCAGGCAGCCTTCGACGTCCACGGCCCCGTCCGGAGGGGCTGTAGCGGCCAGCTTGATCCACGGCTGCTGCGGGAACCACTCATAGCTCCGGTCAACCAGAAGATGGCCGCGAGTGCTGCACAGCAGCTGCGCGCTGCTGTTGCCTGACCGCCAGACAGCGAAGCCCTGGCAAGTCGAGTTGGCGGCACAGGAGGCGGCGCAGGCCTCCACGCCGCCCACAGCCAGCCCGTTGCTGGGGCTCAGGACTGGGTCACCTGAGCCGCGCAGGAGGCCACCGAGCGCAGATCCACACAGGTGTCGCGTGTCGGAGCCGGCTGCAGGCAGCTGACGCACCGCTGCCCCCGCCACCAGCCTCTCCGCCTTGACGCACGTGATGCTCACAGCCAGCGTGTCGTAGACCGGCAGCGCCGCCAGGCTGGGCGTGTTTGGGGCGCCCAGCAGCAGGCAGACACCAGCGCGCGTGTCGTAGGAGAACAGATCGCAGGCCGCCAGAGCGCTGCACAGCGCCTCGCAGCGCTGCAGCTGCGAGGCGCTGACGTGGAGCTGCCCCACCAGGGTGGCGTTGGGCACGGCCACCTGCTGCTCGGACATGCACAAGTAAGAAGGCGTGACCGAGCGCTGGGCTGGGGACGCCGGGGGGTTGGCGGTTGCAAAGACGGCCGTGTGGCCGCCCGTGCCGCACCCAGGCTCCTGGGACTGGCCGCTGCTGGCATCGCCGCTGCAGCGCTGCCGGCACGGTGCGTCGCCGCTGACGTTGAGGAAGGGCAGTCCTGGCGCGCTGGCGCTGCCCCAGCACGCCAAGCCGCTGACGACACCGAAGAAGGCCCACCCAGCCTGCTGCGCCAGCTGGTGGCACAGAGCCACACTGGGAGCGCTGGGTGACAGCAGCACCGGCAGCGGAGTGGGGCCTTGCGTCAGGTTGCTGCTCGAGTAGGCGACAGATGAAGCTGTAAGCGCCTCCACAGGCACATAGCAGCCCACGTAGCGGGGAGCAGAGGCGTCCGGCAGAGCGCCGACAGTCGGAGCCTGAGGTCCGTCACTCGAGGCGCGCAGCTGCAGGGCTGGCTGGATGGGTGGCGCGCCGCCGCTGCGCTCGCACACAAACGCGGCGAAGCGCTTGCAGCCGCCCAATTCCAGCGACGCAGTGCTGTTGTTGGCCCCTGGCCGCACCATGCCGCAGCGAGCGGCCGGCGACAGCGACCCGGCAGCCCCTGCCAGGTCCAGGCTGCCGTCAGCAACGGCGCGGCCATCGAGCCACAGCAGGTCCGCTGTGGTGTTGCATGCCGCGCCATCCAGCATATGGGGCTGCGCGCTCGCCAGCCGCTGGAGCCAGCGCTCACCGAAGCCATCGGCGAAGCTGACATCCGTCTTGTAGCCGGCGGGGCAGTACAGCCCTACCCAGCAGCCGTCGCTGACGTCATGGCTCTCAAAGCCGCCGCTCGCTGACCGCGGCAAAGCGGCCAGCGCCTGTCCGCACAGCCGCGCCGCCAGCTGCAGCTGCTGTGGAGAGGACACGCCCGCCAGGTGGCCGCCACGAGACTGGCAGACCTGCTCCGCCGCGTGGTACGGCAGCGCGTGCGGCGTCGTGAGGATGTCGTATGTCGCACCGTCGTCGGCCTGGGGTGGTGGAGCGGGCAGCAAGGCTGGTCAACTATGGGATGTGGAGAGATAGGCTGCCTAGGACGCGTAAGAGTCAGCATGTTCTGGGCTTCAACCTTACCTCCAGCGACGCCGCGGGTGTGGCGATGGGCACCTCACACAGGAACGGGCGGGCGATGCTGGCACGACGGCGAACCAGCGTGGGCGTCCCTGCGTGAGGATAGGCAACCGTGCAGCCGTCACACGCCCATCAACCAAGCGATGAAGCACCACCAAGTAGCCTTATCAACCTGTTGAGATCTTGCTGACGCATCACACACGCCGCCACTGCCGCTGCTGGGCCGTCCCACCGCACCTCTTGGCGACGCCAGGGCCACCGCCGTTGCTGTGCCGGCCGGCTGTTCGAACGGCACGGGCGAGCCCCATGGGAAGGACTCCCACCAGATGGGCACGTCCATGGGCCGGCCGTCCAACCACTGGAAGTCGGGCCCGGTGAGCGTCATCCCTGCAGGTGTCGGCACCAAGGGCGGTGCCACAACATCAGACGACGCGTGTCAGCAGCGCGCTACATGGCACCACGGCTCCCGTGACAACCCGGGGGCCCCTGCCCCACCTGTCTTGTTGGTCGTTGCGCCGATCCAGATTTCAAACCACTCCGGCAGCACCTCCGTCAGGTTCCGCTCATGTCTGATCCTGTCCGTGAAGTAACGAGGAAGGGCACATTGCTTGCCAAGCAAAACGACAAGACGTCTATTGGGAAGACCATTGCCAAAGCCAGGAGGTCCTCCTTGGCCCAGCCGCGCCAACTCATACCAGTCCACACAGCATCGTACTAGGCCAGGCCCTGCTGGCGCTGTCAAGCCCCCGCGTTCGGCTGAGACACGCTGCGCTCGCACAAAAGGCCATTCCCTTGCACGAGCCCGTCGCACCGGTAAACAAACTGCCTGATCAGCTCGAAGTCTCTGTCGGGCGAGGGCGACGCCAGGCTGCCTCCGCGCGCGCGGCAAGCCTCCTGCGCGTCGCCGAACGTCCTGGGCGTGTCCAGATAGAGCTCAAGGAGCGCAGAGCTGCTAGCCACGAAGGCAGACGCCTGCAGGTCTGTGGAAGAGACCGCAGGAAGCGAGACACGGTGTCAGACGGCAGGACGTCGAGCGGATGCCGCTGCCGTGGGCAGATTGCCAAGTCATGCACAGCATGTGATGCCCCTGAGGCGCGGAAGCCTCACATGGCTTGGCGGGGACCTTGCAGGTGTAGTTGCGGGGAAAGGCGAAGCAGTCTGCGAGCACAATCAGGCAGCATGATTTTAGTAAGCGCCCTTGCACCGTGCAAGGGCCGTGCGCAAGCGCCCCTGACTGCTCCGCCTGGCCCCGGGCCCCGCTCCCTGCTGCTGCGCCGCTCACCGCCCTGAAGCATGGCCGTCCATCGCGCAGGCCCCGTGGGCGGCTGACTGGTCATCAGCAGACATCCTTGGACTGTGGGCTGGAATAGGCCGATCCAGTTGCCCTCGTAGCCCCTGGAATTCAATCGGGCAAGGAAGGGCAGCGGTCGGGAGCGCAGCCACAGCGCCACGCGGCGTCTGGCCCAGCATTCCAACGCATACCAGGTCGAGTTGTCGAGCCAGACGAAGCGCGGTGAGGTAAAGCTGTCGGCCCCGAGCCAGGTAAGGTCGCGGCGCATCGCCGTGTCGACACGGAACTGCGGGGCAGGAGGGCGAGCCGGCATGGTGGTGGGCTCTTGGGACAATGTCACGTCATGCCGCCGCTACGTCAAGGATGCGAGGCCGTATGTGCGAGGCAGCAGCAGCCCCCTTACATCGTGTGTTGGCGGGTCGAACTCGTACCACGTCTGCGGAGGGAAGCAGGGCATGGCTCGCTAGCGTGTCAGTCCATGGCAGGCAGCGCGCCCCTTGACAAGCTGCGCCACACGGGCTTTGGCGTGCTGCGGCGGTACTTGATGCGTCGGCGGAGGCAACGCAAGCAAAGTCCGTGCCGCAGCTCGCAAACGACGGACGCCGCTCCTTGGGCCAGCGGCCACACTGCAATCATGCATGCACCCGTTCGTTGGCCCTCACCGAGGCGATGAAGGCGTCCGTGGCGGCGTCCGGCACGGACGCCAGGTTTCCGCCGAGGTCCCGGCACATCTGTGAGGCTGTTTGGAACGCCTTCGAGTCGGTGATGAATAGGTAGGCGGCGCCGCCGAGGAGGCGCACGCGGGCCGGCAGCGGGTACGTCCTGTGGGCCCAGGCCGGCAGTACCGCTGTAGGCGCAGGGAAGGGGAGGCGAGCCGGGTGAGCTTGGCGAACCTGCCGGAACCAGGCCAAGAGCGGCCTGCGAGGCTATGGCCAGGTATATGGCCGCGCCACAACCAACTCACCCTGGGCAGGGTACCGCTCAGCCTCAGCAGCCCCAAGTAGTGCAAGTGGCCGTTCCCATCAGCCCACCACTCACGCTGCGGCGTCAGGCCCTCCTCGGCCATGGCGTCACGTGCTTCGCGGTCGTCGAACACCCACTGACACACGATCCACCGCCGTGAATCGCACCTGCGTTTGGGAACCGGCAACGCTCGGACCCTCCGACGCCACGCGCATTGTTCGTACAGCGATGCACGGCGAGCGGCGCGCTCAGACCCCGCATCTCACCCTGTCGGGTAGATCCAGGGGCCCAGGGGGTGGCCGCCGATTCCAGACGCGCACTCGTTTTGCGATGTGGAAGAGTCAAGCCAATACTGACGGCGGGGGCATGGAGAGCAACTTGGATTGTCATTTGTGCTCAAGACATGTTCTTAACGGTACAGGAGAGCGCATGGGGATATCGGGCCTTGCGGCGAGCGCAGCGAAGGGCGTGCACACGACCCCACGACCCCACGGCACATGCGCTGCATCCAGGCGATGGCCTTAAAGGCACTCACATCAGCCGGTATGCGACTGCCGTCGCCGAATGTGGAGCCGTCCGAAGTCCCGCCGCCCTCCCGGTATCTGCGAGGGGCGGGCCATTGCACTGATGGTTGATTGGTTAGTTGGCGGGTAGGGTCGGTAGGGCCGTCAAGTCAGGCAGGTGGCAGCTCAGCCATGGTAAGGGCAGCGGCCAGGACGCAGTGCTGGGGGCTGCGAATGCCCTAGGGGTGCCACAGCCTCATGGGTCCGAAACCATCCAAGCCAGAGTCCCGCTGCCCGCTGCCCGCTGCAAGGAAAGCACAATTGCACGATACCCACATGTCCATCCAATGGTCGGCCCCCATCAGAGCGGATATCTCTGCCAAGGCGTCGCGGCCCCGGACGCCGACGGGGCGGTGCCGCACGGCGCCGCGCCGGGCGCTGAAGGGGGCAAGGGCGGCGTGCGCATGTCAACACGCACGCAAGGCTGCGGTGTGGCATTATCAGATGAGGGTTGGACGTGGGTCGGGCAGCGTTGCGACTGTACTACTGGGCCGGCATCGACGTGCGGGCTGTTGGGCTCCCCGCATCCGGACGGTTAGGCAGCAAGGCACCCGAGCCGTGACAGCGCGCGCGGCGAAAGTGTTTCCGCAGCACAGCGACGGCACGGCCGGTGTAGCCACCTACCAGAAGAGGGAGGCATCCACGGCGCCCATCTGGTCGGCATACATGACGACCAGGTTGCTGTCAGCTTGGATGCGAATGCCAGGGTTGCCTTGGAGGGATGGTTGCCACCAAAGGGGACAAAGTTGGTGAGCCATCGTGCCTTCATTCCGTCTAGCCCGGTGCAAGCGCATGCATGTGCACTGGCCCTCATCTTGTCCTCGTGCTGGATGTGCTCCTGCACGCTCCCTCACCTGGAGCGTAGAAGCTGCAGATAGGCACACCGCTCTCCTCGCACGCCACCACGGCCAGCTCCGGCGCCGAGCCGTTCCGCACGGAGAGGGCCACGCAGCCGCCCGGCGCTTCGATCGACGGCGTGACGGGCAGGACATAGGGCGTCCCGTCCAGCCACGTCACACGGCCCGAGGTGGTGTTGTGCCGCCCGAACAGCCAGAACAGCGCGCGCCCGTCTGGTCCGAGCGCACCGGCCCGGGCCAGCGTGGCCGCGCTCTGCTCGGCAGCGCGTGTCAAGGCCCGGAGGTTGCTGTCCGTGTGCAGCGATGAGGGCACCACGCCGAGCTGCTGGCACGCCGGCAGGCTGGCCGCGAAGGGGCCAGGCTGCGCCGCCAGCGCCTGGTGGTGCAGGGACTGCTCACTCACTCCCGCAAGGAACTCGCCGGTAGCTGGGGGAGCACCAGGGCAGGGCGGAAGGTGTGTGGCTCCCAGGCCCGGTGGCCTGGCGACGACTGAAGCAAACAGCAGCCCCGGCTAGGCCCGGCCAAGCTCGGGGCTCAAAGCTGCAGGCTGGGACGGCCGACCCACATCATCACGTACGCCGTACAAGGCAGCGCCAAGCTTACCAGTCTGTCTGTCCGCGTGGTAGTAGTAGTACGACGAGGACTGAGGATGGAATGGTGCAGGTGTTGCGCATGTGAGGGTCGTATATCTGCAGGGCTATGTGCGTGTGTCGCTGGACGGGTTTCGAGTAGCGCGGCAGGCAGCTAGCTAGCGCTGAGGCAAAGGCCAAGGCGAGGGCGAGAGCTTGGCACAGGGCCACGAGCATCATCTCGTCGATGGCGGCTGTCGTTGTGAGGCCGCTTACGTGTTTCTGCAAACAGCCAATACCCAGGCGCGCTTCAACGCAGGTAGCCGTTTTGAGCACGCACATCCCGCGCGCCGCAAGGAATGACGCGCTCCGGCAGCCTGCAAGCGAAGGCAAGAAGGGAGCGGATGTAATGGACCTTTGCGTTGAATCCTCTAACAGTTCAACCAGCGGGCCCGAATGGTACTCTTTATATCAAAGTGCGCCCTCACCCAGGTATGTGCACGGGTTTGCGCAGGGGTGCCCTGGGTTTGCGCACACCCTACCCCGCCGTGCCAGGCCGTACCCGTGGTGTTGAGGCACAGCTCCTTGCACGCGGTCCAGCTGATGCGGGGATAGTACGGCACTTCAAGGTCGAAGTCGTGAGACACCTCGAGGCCCGTCAGGTCTTCGGCCATGCCTGGGCGAGGCGCGGCGACGCGTGAACAGTTGAGGGTTACAGGCAGGCGAGGTGCCCTCACTCTTTGCCCCCAAAACCTTGCACAGGTTGGCCACGGCGTACAATTGACATTGTTAATTTGGAGTATGCTGGGTGGGTTGTCTCACCTGAGGTGAGCTCTGCCCGCAAGTAGAAACCGTCGCATGGCAGCGACCCCGGTGATAGGGGCGGAAGCGTGCTGACGTCAACAATCGGCGATAGTATAAGCGTCCCTGAAGTATAGAAGCCATAGCAGTCCGCCCTCCGGCCGCATGCCTGCCATGTTTGCGCTGCCTCCAACTCGTTGACGACAACTTCTGCCGCTGGTGCCTTGAAAGGATACAGCCGATAGCCAGTGTGGATGGCGCACGGGACGGCTTGAACAAAGCCTGGAAGTGACGAAGACGACGAATTCTTGTTGCCTCGGTCGTGAGCGACCCATAGCCTTCATGACACATGACTACCTACCCAAACATATTCCAGCGCGGAAGCTGAAAGCCACGAGCAGCAGAGCCGCGCTGACACGTTGGTTCGCTTGGCGCGCTGCGAAGCGCCTGCCCTGTGCTCGCCCACTGCCAGCTACTCTAACGCACACCACAGAAGGCATCGCTCACGCTGCCTGCATGGTTTTGCTTGTGTGTGCGTCTGTGACCGTCATTCGATAAGTGTTAGCACTGCAACATGCACGAATAGACTAGATTACGGCTACCTATACCGTTTGCAGTTTGCAGGCCACCACGGGGTGTACAACTCCATTACCGCCGGTGTGTCGTACACTGTTAGGCAGGCTACTGGAGTCGCTGTATGTTACACAGCGCCGCCTAGTGCCCACTGCCCATATAAGGGCTCCAAAGGCGCCGGCCACTGCACTTGCCAGGCAGGCAAGGCTGGTCCACTGCTGAGCATCAGGAGGGATCCAGAGGGATAACGTGCACACGTGTGGAGGCGACAAGTCGGTCAGGGTGGCCTCTTTTTGGGGCGAGCCATGCACCCATGCGCAGCTGGGGAGGTTTGGAACTTGCCTGGTCCCTTCACCCGGACATGGCCGGGGCGCGCTTGCGTGCAAAGGATTGGCTGGCACCCCGGCCCAACGGCTTCTCGCTAACACCAGCGCACGGCCGCTACCGCAACAGCCGCCACCCAGCTAGCCAGCCAGGCACGGCCAGGACGCAGGGCCCGCCCTCGCTGCCAGCTCAGCCCCCAACACCGCTACGCTTCCGCTTGGCGCCGCCCGTCGATGCCGAGCGGCCGCTTGCCGCGCTTGCCAAGGCCGCCACGGCCGCGGATGCGGACGCCCGGCCCTAGCCCGGGAATGGGAGCGGCGGCGGCGCTGCCAGCGGAGGGCCCGCCGAGTTCAGGCGGCCGCGCTTGCCGCGGCCGCGACCGCCGCCACCGCCACCGCCTCGCCCCGGCCCTGCGCCGCCGCCCAAGTCGTCTCCGCGCCGCCAGGCGCGCGGCGCGGCGGGCGCCTCAGGGCAGGCGGCCTTCCACCGTGCTCGCCTGTTAGCCGGCAGACGATCGCGTAGCGGATGTTGAAAGATGCGTCGACATCGCGCGCCTTTTGGAGGTGTGAGAGGGCAGCAAGAGCGGTGGCGGTACGGGAGGGCAGAGCGGCAGACGTGTTTGAAGTGTGTCATGGCACGGCACGGCATCGGCAACAGATGGCGTTGGCGAAAGCTATTCCATGGAGCCCAGCCCCGAGTTCCGCCCAGTACGTTGGCCCCAAGCTTAGCCCCGGGCTTACCCAGCAAGTTCCGCAGTGTTGGCACACTTGAACGCCGTACGCGCGCGGTTCATTGCGGACCTGCGCCTTTTCGAGGCGCCGCTCCCCGCACCTTGCGCAAACTTGTAGAACCAGATACAGATAAGAGTAAGCCAGAATCTAGCCAGCCGACAGCAGCGATGCACCCTGCCTGGCCGGTGTAGTACTCGTCGATGTACATCACCAACCCGGCATACTGGGTCACCAGCAGTTGGAGCAGCCCCCTAATAATGCAGCTGCCGTACCCCGTGGTGGCGTGCTGGCGTTGGAGGCAAAAAGTGCACGATCGTGCGAGTCGGGGGGGAGGGCGTGCAGCCTGTGGTCCATGGCAGGGGTGCTATCTTGATTGATCAGACCGATGGGACAATCGGTCCTCGGAGGCCTCTTGTGACGCCTTCTACTGCTTGCAAGATGGGCAAAGGCACCCTTTACTTGTAGCTGGTGCCTTCAACAGCTTTCGCCCAGGGCACACCGGGCGCCTCATCAGTCAGGCAACCGTTGCAGACCGATCAACTGACTCAAATTCCACCGCCCGCGACGTACGGATCTCCACTCATCGACACCTGCCGTAGGCACGTTGGAGCTCAGATGGCTGATCCGCCCACGGCTTCGCTAGTGCCCCAGCGGCAAGAAGACGCAGATTACCCGCGCCATCGCCACACCCGTTAGACGACCAGCTCGCTATCAGGGCCCGCGACGCGACCGTCGCCGACTCAGCAGTTTACACCCAACACCGCACCCCACCGACAGCTACGCTTCCGCTGGCTGCTCGAACCCGACCCAGCTGCGCCGCCCCCCAGCAAAAAGGGACAGCGCTTTACCCACCAGTTATGCCACAAGCGAAGGCCCGGCCCAGGCGCCGGCCCCTGCGGCGGCGATCGCTACCGCTACGGCCGGTGCCTCCCGGCGTCGCCACTAACGCCGCCCTCGTCACGGCCTCACGGCGTTGCGGGCGCTGCGTCCCGTCGGCAGCGTCCCGTTCGCCGCGTGCGCTAGTTCCGCATTTCGAATGATTAGTAACCCAACCACAGCCGTGCCCCACGACACACTATAAGTACCCTGCTCATGCGATAAGCGCCGTCGCGTTTCTTGATAAACCCATCACACACCCCACGGCAATGCAGATATACCTTGTGGCAGCATGCCCCGCCCGTGCCGGTCGCATATCGCGGCAGAACTTCGTGAAAGCCGTCAACGACCCCAGCAGGAGCAGCCGACGTCATCTTGACCCATACATCACTGTGACCCCGCAGCTCACGAGTCCCACAACATGGGCCACGGCTGATGCCTCACACAGTCCAACCTCACCCATTGCAAGCGCATACACCCAAAACAACCGAGCCACGTAACACGTCACGACCACAACTGAGCGGCGGGTTGCCGCGGCCGCGCGGCCGGCGGGGGAACCCACCCGAGCATCGAGCAGCGAGCCCAGCCCTACAGTCAGCGAGCCCAGCCCAAATCAGAAGCGACCATGCCCTTCATATCCTTCCCTAGGGCGCAAGCCGCAGCCCATGACAAAGCAAACGCGATGTGTCAGTCAACGAGAACCTTCGACGCTCGTGTCCCCAGCTGCCCCCATGCTGTGCCACGCGCTGTTGCCCCCGCCCATAAACACGTGTTGCCAGCACAAAGGCAGCAGTTAAGACCGCACCTCAGCGGCTCTGGACGGATGGTGATGCAGCCTAGCATGTCGCCGCTCACTCGCGCAGCAGATATTAAGCAGAATCCGTCCAATTGTGAGCACTGCTCAGCAGCGCGCTGTTACCAACATGTGGCGTCGAACATGGCAAACGCCCCTCAACGCAGCGTTCCCCCTCTCTACACCCGCACAATCGCAATCCGACCACCGCATCCCACGTAACGTGTTTATCCGCTGGATTCAGGCGCTGCAGAAGCCGGCGGCCTGGCCGAGTTGGCCGACCCCCGGCTGGGATGGTTGCTGCCGTCCATGTCTGCGCTGCTGGCTGCGCCGTAGCAGCTGCTGGTGGACGCTCCCTTGCCAGTGACGTCGGTGAGGATCAGCGCCAGTCGCTTGAACACCTCCCCTGTGTCCGGGCAAAGGCAGACGGCAGGCAAGGCTTCAGCTGTTGATGCCGCATGCCGCCAGAGCGATGCAGCACACGGAGAGAGCAGATAGCGAACAGCAATGCCGGTGGCCTGTCCCCACCTGCTCCTGGCCGCGCGCTGGGCTCCTGCGCCCACATGCGGCGGATGAGGGACGCCAGGCTGGGCGGGCAGCGGATGGGGTCGTCGGGCAGCGGAGGCCGCTCGCCCTGCACGGACACCTTGAAGCACACGGCCGCGTAGTGGTACTCGTGCCTGGAGGGGGCAGAGGCAGGGATAGGAGAGGGAACGGGACAGAAGGGAGCGGTGATGATCAGGGCCCGGGGCGATAGGCACTTGTGCGAGCACAGGGCGCGTGTGAAGGGGTCTGCAAGCAATCCGGCCCGCTCCCCGACCCCTCCTCACCAGGGCTGAAGCTGGCCGGTTAGCATGCACCACAGCGTCATCGCCAGGGAGTAGATGTCTGCAAGGGTGTGGATTGGAGCCAGGTAAGACGCACACGGCGCAAGGCGCTGTGAAAGAGAGGCCCCAGACCACGCACCTGCTTTCTCCGATATTCCGTCCAGCTTCTCCCGGAAGGCCTCCGGCGCCATGAACGGGAGCTGCACGGCGAGGGAGTGGGGAGGGGGCGCCTCAGCGCGCTAGGGCCAGCATAGGATGAGCCGTACGGAAGGATGCGGCGCGCGACAGAGGGAAGGGGCCCTGTCAGCGCCCTGGTACGGGCAAGCTCGTGGCAGCTCGCGCTGCCTCCTGGGGCGCCCCAGCGACCCACCGTCCCCGCCGCCATCTGGTTGGTCTGCTGAAGGTAGCTCTGCACCTTGAACCTGAGAAGCAATCAGGTGCGCGCGTGCGTGTTGTCCTCAATCTGAGCGCCCTCTCCCGCGCCGCCCGCCGCCCGCCGTGCCGCACCTGGCTAGCCCGAAGTCGCTGATCTTGGCGCGCCCCTGCCCGTCCAGCAGCACATTGTCCGGCTTGAGGTCCCGGTGCACAATGGTGGGGTGCAGCTGGAAAAGGCCACACGCAATGTCCACGCTCACTCGCAGCACCGTCTCTAGCGGCAG
>BDDC01002201.1:0-10520 GCA_001662425.1 Chlamydomonas sphaeroides | reverse complement strand
CGCCAGGTAGGGGGCGAGGACCTAGGGCCGTACCGCCAGGTAGGGGGCGAGGACCTGGGGCCGTACCGCCAGGTAGGAGGCGAGGACCTGGGGCCGTACCGCCAGGTAGGGGGCGAGGACCTGGGGCCGTACCGCCAGGTAGGGGGCGAGGACCTAGGGCCGTACCGCCAGGTAGGGGGCGAGGACCTGGGGCCGTACCGTCAGTTGGGGTCCTCCATTACAACGTACGAGCGCAGATGTACTGGCGAACGCAGCCACGGCACGACCGAATAGCGGGTCCGCGGGGTTGCAGGTGCTTGCAGGGCGGTATGTGGAAGCGAGGCCGCCCTGCCGAGAGCGGCAGTCGCGCCCCAGCCGCGCGCCTGTCCGCTGCGCACCTCGGCCATCCTCCTCCGGCCCTCTCGGTCCCTTGCTGCTTCAGCCATCCAGTCGCCGCCTGCACCCCCACCCCCAACCCCTCCCCCTCCCCGCACGGCCCCAGGCCAGCAAGGCCATCCATGCGGTGCTCGCCCGCTACGGACCAGCGGAGCGGCTGGGCATGGACGAGACCTGGGTGGACGTGACGCAGGTGGGTGGGAGGGGGGGCGCCGGACCTCCGGGGACTGGAGGCGGGGGCCCGTCCGGGGGACGATCCGGACCGGACCTCCGCGCCGGCGACGCCAGGCGTGGCAGACGGCAGACACGGCCTCAGACCTATCGCGGCGGCCGGCAGCTCCTCCAGGCCCCTCCCCCGCCCTCCCCCTCATCCCCTAGGAGGTCCGCCGCCGCATCGCCTCCGGCTGCCACCACCCGCCCCGCCCGCCCCCCCGTATGGTGGGCCACCTGCACGCCGCCGCCGCCCCCGTGGCAGCCGACACGCGGCACCGGCCGCAGGACCTGCGGGCGCGGCCGCCGGCGCCACCGGCCCAGCCGCTGGCGGAGCCGACCCTTCAGGAGGGGCAGCAGCCACCGGGCGCCGCGGCAGCTGGCCCCTCAGGGGAAGCTGCATCCGCCGGCCTCCCCCCAGGGGCAGGAGGCGGAGCCGCCGTCGAGTTCCCGCAGCAGGAGCAGGGGCAGGGGAAGGAGCAGGGGGACG
Source organism: Chlamydomonas sphaeroides (assembly GCA_001662425.1). Classification (NCBI taxonomy): domain Eukaryota; kingdom Viridiplantae; phylum Chlorophyta; class Chlorophyceae; order Chlamydomonadales; family Chlamydomonadaceae; genus Chlamydomonas; species Chlamydomonas sphaeroides. The sequence continues at coordinate 9,445 of BDDC01002201.1, read as the reverse complement.
CGGCCCCCTGCGCCGCTACCTCGCCTGACCCCGGGTGGGGCCCCAGCTGGTGGCTGCTGCTGGCGGTGGGCAGCGCGGTGGCGGCGGAGGCCAGGGCCGCGGTGGCGGCGGAGGCGGGCTTCCGCTCCTCGGCGGGTGCGCGGCGGGGGGGCGGGCGGGCGGGCGGGGCACGCTCCTGGGCACCACGCGCGTGGGCACCAGCATGGGCGGGCCGGCGTGCGGTCGCGGCCCCAGCCGCCCTCCCGGAATGCCCCCAGGCACACGTCTGCTGGTCCGCGCCTTCCTCGCCGTGCAGCGCCCTCGGCGTGTTGCGCCACCCCACCCCACCGGGGGCGCATCCCACCGCCCCGCTCTTCCCCGGGCATCGCAAAAGATAGGGAAGGGCGATGGAACCGGAGATCATTCCTCTACACCGCATCCTCCCTCCCCTTCCCCTCCCAGGCATCGCGCCCAACAAGGCCTTAGCCAAGCTGGTCAGCGGGCTGCATAAGCCCAACGACCAGACCGTCATAGGGCCAGACCAGGCGGAGGCCTTCGTGGGTGAGGCGGGGGGCGGGTGGGGGACGGGGAGGTGAGCAGGGTGGGACTGGCGGCCACGTCAAGGGGGTGACATGAGCTGCCGCGCCCTGCCTTCCCACTCGTCGTGCTCCTGTCCGCCCTCGCTTCCCACTCGTCGTGCTCCTGTCCGCCCTCGCTTCCCATTCCTCGTGCTCCTGTCCGCCCTGCCTTCCCACTCCTTGTCCCCCGCCCAGCCCCGCTGCCGCTGCGCGCGCTGCCGGGCGTGGGCCGCAAGGCGTGCAAGGCGCTGGCGGAGGCGCTGGGGGTGGAGAGCGCTGCGGAGGCGCGGCGCTACAGCCGGCAGCAGCTGGCGGCGGTGCTGGGGGACAAGCTGGGTGAGAGGGGTCGGAGGGGGCAGGAGGGGCGACGAGCTGGGGGAAGGGGCGGAGGGGGAGGGCGGAAGGGTGCGGGGGGGCGGGGCCATAGACAGTGGACAAGGGAGATAAGGAGCATCGACCCCACGCGGCCGTGGGGTCATCCTACCCGCCAGCTGCCCCCCGCCCCTCCCCGCCCCTGCCCAACCCCCTGCCCCAGGCGCGCTGCTGTGGCACCTGTGTCGAGGCGCCGACCCGCGGCCGGTGGCGCCCAGCGGCCCGCCCCGCAGCGTGACGGTGGAGGACTCGTTCCGGCCCGCGCCCGGCTGGGGGCCCGCGGGCGCGGTGCTGCGGGCGCTGGCGCCCGACCTCATGGCGCGGCTGCGGGAGGAGTGGGAGGACAGCAGGTGCGGCTGTGCGGGGGGAGTGGGAGGACAGCAGGTGCGGCTGCGGGGGGAGTGGGAGGACAGCAGGTGCGGCTGCGGGAGGAGTGGGGGGACAGCAGGCGCGGCTGCGGGGGGAGTGGGGGGCACCTGGGTCCGGCCCGTGGGGCAGGGAGGGACCGCACGCCAGGGGGCGGCGCGCACCTGCACGGAGGTGCTCGCACGCCGTCTTGTCGCTCACCCCGTCAGCCCTTGAATCACAGCGCCCACCGGGCCCCCGGTGCCTGTGCCCTGCCCCACCTGCCTCCCATCCAACCACCCACATCCAACCACCCCCATCCAACCGCCCCCATCCAACCACCCCCATCCAACCACCCCCACCCCCACCCCAGGCGGCGGCCCGAGACGCTGACCGTCAAGTGGCGCCGCAGCGGCAGCGGCTGGAGCCGCAGCTCCGCCTCCTGCCCCATGCCGCTGCTGCCGGGGGCGCTGGCGGCGCAGCCGTCGCAGGCGCAGGTGGCTGGGGGCAGGGCTGCAGGGGTGCGGGTGTTGCGGGGGGTGGGTGGGGAGGGGGCTGGCCACCTTGGTCGCACGTACTCCGCACGCGTGTCTGCTGCCGCCTGCCGCCCAGGCAAGGCGCCGAACCCACCTCCTTCCCCTCCCTCCCCCCTCTCCCCTCTCCCCTTGCAGGTGGACGCCCTGGTTCGTGCCGCCACCTCCCTGCTGCAGCGCAACCTGCGGGAGCCCTTCGCGCTCACGCTGCTCAACCTGGGGGCCACCAACTTCAGGCAGGAGCAAACACGCAACGCAACGCAGAGTTACACATTAGCTCACATGCCCACTCACGCTCTATTGCCGCCTCCCTTGTCCGCCAACGTAGGCAGGAGGGGCCCGCTGCGGCAGCGGCCGGCGGCGGCGGCGGCTGCAATGGGGGCACGATCCGGGACCTGTTCAGCCGCGCCGCCGCGCGGGGCAGCGCGTGCGGCGGCAGCAGTACTCCTGCTGCGGGGCCCGACCGCTGCGGCGGAGGACCAGCCGACGCGGGAAGTGGCCCTGCCGGCGAGGGGGACGCCGAGTCCAGCGACGACGGCGACGAGTATGGGCTCGGGTACGGCAGCGGGTACGACAGTCCGTACGAGTACGGCAGCCGCCAGGGCGCAAACGGAGCGGCCGCAGGGGCCCGGGCCGCGCGCACGCCGCCGCCGGGCCAGCAGCGCCGCGACATGCCGTCGTGGGGCACTGCCGCCGCTGCGGCGGCGGCGGCGGCACAGACTGCGTCCATGGGCAGCGGAGGGGGGCTGAGCCCGGAGGAGGCGCGCCGCGCTGCGGCGGTGTCTGCGGCCCTGCGACGGGAGTACCGCGCGTCGCCGGGCGGCAGGGGCGCGGTGAGTGGCTGGGCGGGAGCAAAGGCGGCAGCGCGGGCCCTGGGGGAGGGCTCCCAAGGGCGCAGCCGAGCCCCAGGCAGCGGCCGTGTGCATTCTGTCTTCTCCCCTCCATGCCACGCTTGTAAGCCCGCGGCGGCCGTGTGGCTCGGCTGTCTCGCCAGCGCCACCCTCTCCCGCGAGCGTGCTGGGCCCCCACCCCCAGCCCCTGCGCGCCGCAGGCAAAACGCAGCGCCGCTCACCTCCAGCCGCCGCCCCTGCCCTTCCCTGCAGGCCGCGGGGACGCTGGCCATCCTGCCCAAGAGCCGCGAGCGGCAGCTGCGGGAGGCGGCGGCACAGGGCCTGGGGCTGGCGCCGCCGCCGCCCCCGCGTCAGCCCCCCTCGTCGTCGTGGGCGCAGCCGCCAACAGGGCCCCCGCAGGCCACGCGCCCTGCTGCGCTGCAGCCGCAGCCGCAGGCGCCCATGCCGCAGCCTGGTCCGCAGTCTGGTCCGCAGTCTGGTCCGCAGTCTGGTCCGCAGCCGTCGCCGCAACAGCCCCAGCTGCCGTCATCGCCCGCTACGGCGCTGTGCTCGCCGGGGGCCGCCGCCCGACGGGGAGGCCACGGCGGGGGTGCCAGCGGCGCCGGCGGCCCCCAGGAGCTGTCGGCAAAGCGGCAACGCCTGGGTGATGGACGGGGGCCGGCCGGGGGCGCGGCGGCGCTGGGACTTGGGCATCCAGCTGGGGATGGCGGGCTCATGGCAGGAACGTCGGAGCCGCACTCGCCTGGGGCTGCCGTACCGCCGTACCTGTCGGACCCTGCCGTACTGGGGTACCGCGTCGTGGAGGTGTACGGCGACGGGACGGCGCTTGACAGCTTCGGCAGCGGTACGGCAGCGCTGGGGCTCGGCGACGGTGGCGGCGATGGTGGTGACGCCACGGAGTACGGCATGGAGCTCGGAGGCGGCGGCGGCAGCAGCAGCGACGGAGGCGGCATCGCCAGCCTGGCTGACGGCTGGGACGACTGGCCTGGCGATGACGACGACGGCTGTGACGCCGCCGCCGCCGCCGCCGCCGCCGCCGCCCCATCCCCTGCTGTCGACGTGGCGGTGGCACCGCAGCCGCCGCTGATGCGCCGCCCGCAGCCGCCGCCGCGGCCGCCAGACGAACGAGCCCATCGCGGCGCTGGCTCCCCAGCTCCCCAGCCGCTGCTGAAGCAGCAGCCGGCACCACCGAGCCCCATGCCTCCCGTCGGGGCCCCCGCAGCCCCAAGCAGGGGCCCCGCTGCGCCGCAGCCTGCGCGTGCGACCCCCGTGCCGCCGCCGCCGCCGCCGCCGCCGCCGCCGCCGCCGCCGCCGCCCCGACCCCCGGCCCGGCCCCCGGCACCGCACCCGCAGCGCGTGGTGCTGCACGTGGTGAGGGGGGGGGGGCTAGGTGTGTGTGGCGAGGAGGGGATGGGGGGATGGGGGAAGGGGGAAGGGGGGATAGATGCACATGGGGGGCAGATGTGGGGAAGGAGGGAGGGGGGCGGAGGGGGGGCAGGGGTCGGTGTGCGATGGAAGAGGGCATCTAGGTCGTTGGCCGGGCGGCTGCCGCACACCCACCCAGCCGCACACCACCCAGCCGCACACCACCCAGCCGCACACCACCCAGCCGCACACCACCTTGCCGCACACCACCTTGCCGCACACCACCTGCTGCAGCCGCACCCGAGCCCCTCCTGCCTCATGCCTCATGCCCCCTGTGCCCCCGCATGGCGGGTGCGGGTGCGGGTGTGGCCGCAGGATGTGGACTGCTTCTACTGCCAGGTGGGGGGCCAGGAGGGGGGGCTTGGGGCGGGTTAACCTGGGGGTAAGGGACCAGGGGACGGGCGGGCTGCCTCCACTGCCACTGCCACTGCCTTTGAGGACTTCACGCTGTCACATTCTCCGCCCACCCCTACCCCCTCTCCCACCACCACACTCACGCTGCCCTCCCTCCCGGCCCCCAGGTGGAGATGCTGGACGACCCCTCGCTGCGGGGCCGGCCGCTGGCAGTGGCGCAGTTCAACTCGGGCGGCTTCGTGGCCGTGTCGTACGAGGCGCGGGCGGCGGGCGTGCGGTGAGACTCAAGAGCCGCGGGCGGCGGGCGGGCGGGCTGTGAGCCTGTGGGTCGCCGTGGCCATGTCGTGTGCGGCTCAGGCAGCGCCTGTACATCACCGGTACGTGAGCGCGTGAGAGGAGCGTCGGCTGACCAAGTTGCCAGCTGCCAGCTGCCGGGCGCCTGTACATCGGGTGAGCACTGTGTGAGCGCAGCGTTGGCTGCACCCGGGCTGCGGCCGCCCCCGGGTGCCTGGCCTGACAGCCCCTGCGGCAGAGTGGCAGAGCCCCCTGTTGTTGTTGTTTGCTGTTGTGGTTGTTGCTGGCCTGCCGCCAGCCCCTCCCCCCTCCCCTCCGCCCCCGGCAGCTGCGGCGACGGAGTGGGCGCCGGCGGCCGCGCCTCCATCGCCAGCCTGCGGGTGGGGCTGACGGGGTGGGGGGGGTGGCGGCAGGGCGGCAGCGGCAGCAACGCGGCAGCGGCGGCGGAGGGTGCGTCACATCCGCCCTCCGCCCTCCGCCCTTCCCCTTCCCTGCCTGTCCCACCCTCCGCCAGGCCATGGGCGCCGTGAGCGAGGCCGAGGCTCGGCGGCGCTGCCCCGGCCTGGTGGTGCGGCCCATGCGCACGCAGCGCTACCGCCAGGTGGGGGGGCTGGGAGGGAGGGAGGGGGCCAGGTGGGTGTTTAGAAATATACACAAAGTACGGAACCCACACACCAGCCAGGTGTGCGTGTGTGTGGCGGGGCCGGCCCAGGTAGGGGGGCGGGGGCGGGTCGGGGGCTACGCAGAGGGCAGATGGTGGGGGCAGGCGGCCTGGCGGCGCACCGCCAGGAGCCGGGGCTGGGGGAGCAGGCGAGGATACCCGACCGACGCACCACTCTTACTTTACTTATGATGGTTGGGGTTATGAGCGACAGCACGCGGCCTCAACCACAGCCGCCCTCCGCCCCCGGGTGGGCCCCCGCAGGTGGCGGAGGCGATCCACGAGCTGCTGCGCCGGTGAGCGCTGAGGAGGGGGAAGGGGAGGGAGGGGGAGAGGAGGGGGAGGAAGGGGGGGAAGACGGGGGAGGAAGGGGGGAGGAAGGGGGGCTTGCGTGCGGGCTGAGATGTGTTGGGGTGAGCGGGCCGGCCTGGAGGCGACGCGCGTTGGCGAAGGCGGGGGATGAGGAGGGCAAGGCGACGTGAGGCGGCGCGGCCACCACGAACCAACCAACCAACCAACACCCCTATGCCGCGCCCCTATGTGGCCCGCTTGCGCAGCTTCGCGCCCGACGGCCAGGTGGAGAAGACCTCATACGACGACTTCTACATCGACATCACACCCGTGTGCGGCGGCAGCGATGACGGCGCTGTAGCGGGCAGCAGCAACGGCCGGGAGCCGCTGGCTGGCGGCCCCGCCAGGGGGCTCGCCGAGGACGCGGCTGGTCCGTGGCGGGCGGAGGCGCGCGAGCTGCGGCACCATGCGTGGCTTGGCAATGGCGGCCCCGCTGGCGCCCCTCACGGCGGTGACGACGGCGACGGGCATGCTGATGACCCGGGCACGGACGAGCTGGACGAGGTGGATCTGGATCTGGACCTGCAGGACGAGCCGGACCCGGATCTGGATTCTGGGATGGATCCAGAGGGCGATGCCGAGCTGGCGCCCTGGGCGCTGCCGCCGGAGGCTGCAGCGGCGGCGCCGCCAGCAGCAGCAGCGGGGCCCGCGGCGGCGGAGGCGCAGCAAGGCGCCGCCGCCGCGCCCTCGGAGCGCGGCGCCGGCGCGCAGCCCGCTGCTGCGGGCGGCCCGCCCGACCGGGTGCGGGTGGCGGGCGGCGTGCCCTGGGCGGCCGTGGAGCCGCCGCTGCGCCGGGGCGTGGAGGTGGCGGCGGCGCTGCGGGCGGCGCTGCGAGGTGCGGCAGCCACCGCCAGGGGCGGGTGGGATTGGGGAAAGTATTTGCAGGAGGATGTGTTGCAGCACATCTGCCATCCGTCATCTGCAAGGTGCGGCCGCCACCGCCGCCACCGCCAGCACCTTGCAATACATCCTCTGCCGCCTCCTGCTTCTCTTCTCCAAACCCACGCTTCGCCATCCCGTCATCGCCCGCCCGCCTCAACGCGCCAGGGGCGCTGGGGCTGGTCGTGTCGGTGGGCGTGGCCCCCACCAAGCTGGCCGCGCGGCTGGCGGGCCCGGGCGCCAAGCCCGACGGCGTGGCTGTGGTGCCGGTGGCGGGGCTGGCGGCCTTCATGGCGGACGTGCCAATCAAGGTGGGCCGAGGGGCTGGGGGCTGGGTCGGTATGCTGCTGACGGGAGCGCACTGTTGGGAGTGGGGGGGTGCGCCTGAGGTCTGCCCAGCACGACACGACACGCCCAAACGGGCTTGGCACAGCGGCTCTAAAAATGTGGGTGCGGGACTTGCAGGGCAAGCTCTCAACCTGGGCGCTTGCAATGATGGCGTCGCCGACGCGGCTGTGTTGCCTACCCCCAAAACCTCCCCTCCCCGCCCGCCCTCGCCTGTCCGCAGTCGGTGCCCGGCCTTGCTCGCAAGCAGGGCGCCGCAGTGGTGGCGGCGCTGAGGGAGCGCCGCGGACCCACCGCCGCCACCACCGCCCCTGCCTCTTCCCCCGGCCCCTCGCCTCCCGGCCCCGCGCCCGCCCCCTCCTTGCCTGTGGTCACCGTGGGCTGGCTCGCGGGCTGGACCCGGGCCCAGCTGTCCGCCCGCTTCGGGCCCCGGCTTGGGTCCTTCCTGGCGGCGCTGCCGTACGGCGGACCCAGCACTGGCGGCGGCAGCGGCGGCGGCGGCGGCGGCGGTGGCTGGGCAGGAGGGGCCGGGGCCGGAGGCGGTCCGGCGGGGGCCGGCGGGTCCGTGGCGGACGGCGGGCTGGTGCGCGAGCGCGGCCCTCCCCGCAGCCTGCTGGCGGAGCGCTCGTATCCGCCCATCGGCCGGCTGGCGGGGGTGCGGGCTGCGCTGGTGCCGCTGGTGGGCTGCCTGTGGGGGCGGCTGGAGGAGGACGCGGGCAGACACAGGTGCGGGGGCAGGGGAGGAGGGGTCGGCTGGGCCGAGGTAAAGGCAGGGGTGGGTGGCGTGCCGGGCGGAGCAAGCGAAGACGGCTGGCGGGGACGGGGGCTGCGAACAGGTGCAGCCGGGAAGGAGAGGACGCTGTTGCGGCCTGCGCCCACGACCTGCTCCACCGCCCTTCCCCAGGCGCGCCCCCTCCAAGCTGCTGCTTACGCTGCGGCAGGGCTACGGCCAGACGCGCACCCGCTCCGCCGACATGCCGCCCGCGGCGCTGCAGGTGCGGCGGCATAACAGAGGAGCACGACATGCGTGAATCGGCGGGCGGGGGCCCCGGCTCGCTTTTTTGGGAAGGCGGCGGCCAGCATGGATGCTGGGGGATGCATGCGGCCAAGTGGTGTCCACGCAGGGTCCGTGCCGCACAACGGTATCGGCCTGGACCCCGACAGCCGCGACCCTGCCCCCACGCCCCTGCCCCCACGCCCCTGCAGGCCCTGCGCGCCGCCACCGCCGCCGCCGCGCAGGACCCAAGCGCGGCTGCTGCCCAGACCGGCGCCTCTCCTGGACCGACCGCGGCACCAACCGCAGCGCCCGCCGCCGCCAGCCCGGCCCCAGGCCCGGGCCCCGGCCCCAGCCTCGGCCCCTCGGGCCCGCCCGGCGGCGGCTCCCCCGGCGGCGAGCCCTACGCCCGCTGGCAGGAGCCGGGGGCGGTGCCGGGCCCCGTGCTGGCGGGCTGCCGGGCGCTGCTGGAGGGAGCCATGGCGCTGTGCAGGGCGGCGCTGGGCGGCAGCGCCGGCCCCGGCAGCGGGGGGCTGCAGGTAGCCTCGCGGGCCTCGCTCGTGGGAGAGGGGGCGCATGCGTTGCGCAGCGCGCTGCCCCTGCTGCCCCTGCTGCCCCTGCTGTTACCAGCAGCGTCCCGACCACCCACTCACACGCTGCCCGGCCCGGCCCCAACTCACACCCCCAGGTCACTCGCCTGGCGGTGTCGGTGGCCTTCGGGCCCCAGGCAGACGCCGCGCTGGGCCCGGGGCAGCGCCCCATCAGCGCCTTCGCCGTTGCCAGCCCCGGCGGCCGTGCTGCTGCAGCGCCAGGGGCACCCGCTGCGAGCCCCGCCGTGGGGCGCCCCGCTGGCGAGGGCCCGCAGGGGCCTGGAGCAGGCGTCGGGCCCGCCGCTAGTGGCCCTGGGGTGGAGCAGGCCGCTGCGGCGGCCGGGTCGTCTGCCGATGCCAGGGCCGGGTCCGGCTTGGCGGGCGTGGCCGCGGCTGCGGTTGTGCAGCGAGGCGACGGAGGCGGGGGCGGCAATGCGGGCTTCACGGGGCGCCTTCATCGGAACGGCGGACCCAGGCAGCAGGGGTTGCGGGAGCCGCTGCCGTACCCGTCGCAGGAGGGGTGTGACTTCTCGTTCGTGACTTAGGCATGGGGTGCCATGGAGCGCGTTAGGGAAGTCCGCGACCAGGGGCGATGGGGAGTGGGGCCAGGTGTGGAGTGCGCAGGCGCTGGTTGGGTAGGAGTTGGGGTGGAGTCCGAGCAGCAGGTCATCCAGGCACACGTGGCTTCTTCGTCGTGCAATGGACGGCACACGCAAGGGCATGCAGCGCAAGGGCATGCAGCGTCCACGATGGAACCTGCGCGAGACCTGCATGCTGCGTGGAAAGTGAGGGAGGGCTGCAAATAAACCTGCAATGTGCACTTGACAGAGAGAGAGAGAGATTACAAAAGGAAAAAGAAACCGAAACCGAGCAAGGAAAAAACGGAAAAGCAGG
>BDDC01002199.1:0-15200 GCA_001662425.1 Chlamydomonas sphaeroides | reverse complement strand
CCCGGCCACACACCGCCCCCACTGCCGCCCCGTGGCCCCCCTCCCCTCCCCCTCCTGCCCGGCCGCAGCCATGCTGGGCTTCGCCGCCAGCGCCCACACCGACCCCACCGAGCAGCCCACCATCCACATCAACGAGGTGACCTCCTTTGTGCTGCTGGCGGTGGCCATAGCCATGGCGGGCTATGCGGTGGCGGCCTTCTGCTGGCGCAGCAGCAGGTTCTACGAGGCGGCGCCCACCCGGTGAGGGGCCCAGGGTGGGAGGGGGAGGGGGAGGGGGCACGGAGGTTTGACTGCGCGTTCGTGCGACCGTGTCTCCCTCCTGCGGTACGCGTGTGTTCGTAATAATCAACATAGCCCCCGTGTGTGTGCTGGCCCCCGGCAGCGGGGCAGCCAGCTGCATGCGCGCCCCGCGCACCCCAACGCAGCCGCAACCCCGCGCGCCCGTAACCGCAGCCCTACCACCACCCTATCTCCTAACCCCCACCCCTTATCCACACAACACAAAACACAACACAACACATAACACAAGACAACACAACACAACACACAGCCCCACCCCCTATCCCGCCCGCCCCCAGCTTTGACGACTCCACGGGCAGCCTGGTGCTGACTGCGCTGGTGGTGCTGGCGCTGTCGGGGCTGCTGGTGGCCAACATGGCCGACTGCATGGAGGTGGGGCGCGGGGGAGGGGGGGCGGGGGGGAGAGAAGCGGGGGAGGCAGGGGGGCCGGGGGGCCACACACGTGCATGAGGGGGGGGGGGTTGGCAGCCCACCTGAGCAGTGGCTAGGCGGGCGGCCGCGACTGCTGCAGGGTGTGCCCGTCCATGCAGCTCGCGGGCCTGCTGGCGCAGCTGGCACCCTGTGCTGGGGGCAAGGAGGGGCGTGGCTCCATGCCTGGCAGTCGGCCGCCTTCCCCCCGCTCCCTCTCGTCCTCACACTTCGACTCATCACCCCTCACTCGCGCCCTGCTCCTGCCCGGCCCCACCTCCGCCATCCCGCGCCCCGCACAGGTGCTGAACGGCGACCAAGACGACGACGGAGGGGGTGGAGGGGGCCGGCCGCTGGCCGTGTCGTGGCCGTCGCCACCAGCAGGCGACTGGCTGGGCCGCGGCGGTGGCGGGGGGTGGCGCTGGTAGTAGCCACCAGCCACCGGCCCCCGGGACCGCCCTACATGGGCTGGCTGCCGGGTTACAAGGAACCGAGTGGCTGCCGGGCGGCTGCCGGAGCTGCGGCGTCGCAAAAAGCCGCTGGTTGAGCGTCAGCGGCCAGTCGCGGCGGCTGTGGCGGTGGTCGGCGACTCGGCATGGTGGTGCTGGCGAGGAAGCGTGCTGTGGATAGCGAGCTTCGAAATGAACGGGCGGGGGGCACGCGGCGCGCGCGGGGGTACTGCGCCTGGTCAGGAGGTGCTTGCGTCAGCTGGTGGGGCGGGGCCCTGGGCACGGCATGTTCCCGAGGGGCGCAGGATCCGCGCCCAGGCCTGAGGGGCGACCACAGCGCTGTAGTGGCATGTGGTCTCGCAGCATGGCCTCCCACAGCGCCCAGGGAGACAGCCGGGAGTCGGTGCAGCCCAGCGTGCCCAGTTCGGGGCGAGAGGGGAGCGGGGGCGGGCAGGGGAAGGAGAGGGGAGGGGAGGGAGGGAGGGGAAGGGGCGGGGATAAAGGGCTGGCGGCTGCGGTGGGCCGAAGGGAGGCGCGCGCCACATGGGGATGTTGGGGCGGGGCCCAGCGAGCCAGCCAGTGAGTCCCACAGCAGACACCTCCGTCCCCATAACAGCGAAAGTACCCATGACACACACACTCCTGCGTGGGCCCCCGCGGCTCCTCAACATGTCCGGGAACAGCCTGGGGGCAGGCGGCGCAGCCAAGCGAGTGCGGGCGCAGGGCGCGGGTGCAGGCGGCGCATCGTGGCGACCGGCTGGCAGGAGCGGCCGGGGGCAGGTGGCCGCACCGGGGGGCCGCCACGCCGCCGTGCCGCCACCTGACCAGGGCACAAACAGCCGGCCAGAGCCCAACGCCAGAGCTCAAGCGCCCCTCCACCCTGCCTCCCGCGCTCCGCCCTCCGGCTCACCACATGGACCCCAGCTCAGAGGCGGCGGCCGCTGCTGTAGCTAGTGGGCCGTGTGGACCCGGCAGGCCAGCGCCTCGCTGCCGGGACCGGGGCCTGCGACGGGGCCCCGTCCTGCCGCGGCCCCGGTGCCGACCCCAGCGGCAGCGCCTTGGCGCAGCCCACCAAGTAAGGTGGCGCTGCGGGGGCAGGTGACTAGGGAGGCGGCGCATGCACGATGGCAGCGGTCCGTGCGGAGCGGTGGCCGCCGCGGGGCAGCGGCCCCCGCAAGCCACGTGCCGCCGAGGGCGCCCGCAAGCCTCTCAGCCTGGCCGTCGCTGCTACGACCCACACCCGGCTACCGCACCGCAGCGCGCTGTTCACGGCCATGGACGCCAGGACTTGCATCTTGTAGCATAGCATCAAAAGCCCCAGTCGTCAAACAAATCACTAATCAAGATGCTAGGCCTGATTGGAGGCCGCCATGATGGCCATGGCCCGGGTGGGGTGCGTGGGCACCTCCATGTGGCGGCACTGCTGTGGGGAACACGGTCACGGCGCGGCGGCTTGGGGGGGCCGGGTGAGGTGAGGACAGGTGGGGGCATGGCCGCGCGCGTGCGGAGGCGTGGGTGTCCGGACATCGCCAAGACTGGCGGTGCCTCATGCCAGCCCTCGGGCTTGCCGCGCACCCCATCCGTTGTACAGCGCCTGCGGGTGGTCGGCGGCCTTCCACTCCAGCACGAAGAGAGACAGCTGGGCGGTGCTGGAGGCCGTGGCAAGATGGGCGGGCGTGGGGTGGGATGGGTGCGCGTCACAACATGTCTGAGTTCACGCAGGACGCCAGGGAGGTGGGCCTCCAAGTGGGCAGGGAAGGGAGCGGGAAGGGCCACACCCCACACGGGGATTATTGCATCACAGCTGCCAGCCAAGGCGGCAGGGCGACGGAGCCACCGACAAGCAAGGTCTGAGTCTGCAACCCAAGCCCCTTAGGGCCCTCAGCTACAACGGCTCCCGCATCCTACCGCCAGGCCTCCCCCCCTCCGCCCCCCGGCGCAGGCTGTCAACGGTCCTGCAGCGGATGCCGTGGGCGACCGCCACCGACAGCGGGATGAGCAGCACGTCCACACACACATGCCGCCGCTGCATTCCCTGGCCGGGCCGCTTCGTCCGGCGGCAGCGAGACTGCGCAAACACCGGGGGAGGGTTTTAGGTCGTGCACCGTGGGCTAGGTAAGACGCGGAGGCAGACGAGGCGGCAGCGGCAGCACCACCCCCGAGCCTGAATCCGTTGTTGGGGGCGTCATCGGCTCTCAAGGTGCGACATCCGCGCAAGCAAGCTCTCGTCGGCCATGCGGGCGCTGATCCCGTGAGGCCGACGTGTTACGGCGCGTAACTCATGGCAAGAGGCGGTATGATTTCCCGTTGCCTTAGTGGGAAGGAAACCCATTATCCAGCCACACATGCTGGATTCATGAGTTGGAGCTCAAACGTACGCTGGAGTTGCGCTTCCATTTGCAAAGAACTTCATTTGCTATGTGCACGTATGCACACGTCCTTAACAACCAGCCCCCCGCTCTCTCCGCGCAGACGAGTGGGTCTCTTTTGGACAGCTGGAAGAACTCAAGGATGGGAAATAACAACGGTTGACAGTTGCACTGGCAAGCGACTTCCAACGAGCCCCTAACGGGCCCCCTACTTCGAGACGCCGCGGCATGCCCGGTGCAGCGCACATGAATGCAGTGCCGACAAACCCAGGAGGGTCATCCTGGCCACACCTAGCATCGAGACAGAATCTGTGCATGTCGAGCATGGGCCGCCGTCGAGCCCCGAACCGGTCCGCACCCGGTCAGACCCCTGCCCACGCTGGTCCGCACGGCGGTCCTGTCAGCAAGCCAGGAGCGCCAAGCCAGCCAGCGCCTGGGCACCCGGGCCACAGTTAGCAAACGACTAGATAAGGCCCCCATCCCAACGCCGCCCCACTCATCCGCCGTGTCGCCTTACGTAACCCTGCTCCGTGGATGTACCCTCCCCACACGCCGCGCCAAGTGCGCTCCGAACGCGGCAGCCCAGCCCCACCGCCCCTCAACGAAGCAGTGGCCAGCTGCCACCCAGGAGGCCCTCCTGCTACAGCCATCCGCACGCTTGGCGGCCGCCGTGGGAGAGCGCCGCGCTCCCGGCGCGCCGCGTTGGGTGGCCCCCGGCTCCTGCCGCCCCTACGCGGCCCGTGCCTACCGCCACCCGGCTGTGTTCCGCCGGGTGGGTGGGCCGCCGTGAGGCCCCCGAGCCCTAAGCAATTGATGACCACGCGCCCTTGCGCAATGGTATCCCACGCGATCCATCCAGACCCCGGGGAGCACCACGAGGCAGGACACACGGGAGCCTGCCGCTGCCGCCGCTGCCGCCCGGACCCGCTGCACCCTCCACCTTCCCACTCCGCTCCGACCCACCCATACCGCCGCCCCACTCAGCAGCTAATGGCCAGCCATGTGTCAGGGTGCCAAGTGCGCACCCTGGCATCATCCATGCGCCACAGTACCCAGGAAACAAGCCCTCGGCTCGACCCCCGTACTCCCAACCCAAGAATGGCGCCCGCCTCGACTGCACTCGGCACGCGCGCACACCTCAAAGGACCCCGCCCCGGCCCCCGCCTCTCACGCCACCGCTGGGCTCCGCGCCGCGGCGGCGCCATCGCCCGCCGCCGAGCCGCTAGCCTCCAGCCCTGCGCCGCTGCCGCCGGCCGCCACGCCGCCAGCGTCCACCGGTGGCGGCGGCGGCGGCAGCGTGACCGGAGCCGGCACTGGCATGGGCATCGGCGTGGCGGCGGCCGCCAGCGCGCCCCCGGGCTGCTGCACCGCCGCGGGCCCGCAGTGTCGCAGTATCCAGGGGTGGCCCAGCAGCTGCTTGGCGGTGGGCCGCTGCTGCGGGTCGCGCGTGAGGGCGGCGCGCAGGAAGTCGCGGCCCTCCTCACTGATGCCGGGGAACTCCAGCACGCGGGTGCGGATGGCCTGAGGGGAGGGGTGCGGAGGGACAGGTAGGTAGGGAGGGAGGGCGAGCGCAGGCCGGGCACGTAGGTGGCAATGGGCTCAGACGGCGTGGCGCAGGGCACGGCACCGGTGGAGAAGACGGCTGTGCCAGGAGACTGCGGCGGCAGGCATGGCTGGACAAGCGCAGTGCAGTGCAGGGCCGGCCGGGCACGCGCCGTGTGCGGCGCCGCCGCCGTCACACCCTTTGCCCTCCTTCGTTTCCCCCGCCCCACACGGCCCCTCTCGCCTGTATGATCTTCGCGGGCGAGGACGCCGAGAAGGGCGCCCTGCCGGTGAGCACCTCGTAGCCCACCACGCCGGCGCCCCACACGTCCACGCGGCTGTCGTATCCGGGCACCGAGGTGTCCTTCAGGTCAAAGGGGCCCTTCTTGAGCGGGCAGTCCAGCACCTCGGGCGCAAAGTAACTGTGGGGGGCGGGCGGCAGGGCGGGGCGGGGAGGACAGGCAAGGGGGTCAGATGGCCGGGCCCTCACGCGTCACGCCGCCGCTCCATGTGCATGGTGGTGGTGGGGGGGGCTGCGCCCGCCTGTGCTCCGCCCTGCGCCGCCTCGCCGCCCGGCCTCACCCGAAGGTGCCCAGCCGCGTGTTGGCCTGCTCAAACTTCTGGTCGATGGCCAGACCAAAATCCGCCAGCTTCAGGCCCAGGCCCGCGTCCAGCAGCAGGTTCTCCAGCTTGATGTCCTGAGGAGGGGCCCCGGGAGGGGCGGGGGCAGGGCGGGGCGGATGACGTGGGGAATGGACGCCAGCATGTGTGACAGGGATGTGACAGCGACGCCGCACTGCGTTCCTTTCCCACACACTTTGTAAGGCCCCGGAGGCCCACGCGAGCAGCCCATTGGTACCCCTTGCCGCAACTGAGCGGCCACTGCCCTGCTTAACTCTTTCGCCGTCCTTCCCCGAGCGTTGGCCCGCCATCTTGTCGTTTCCCCCCTCCCCATGTCCTCCCCCTTCCTCTTTCCCCCCTCCCCTCCCCGCCTCCCTTTGCTCACCCGGTGTATGAAGTGCTGCTGGTGCAGGAAGGCCAGGCTGCTGAGCAGGGGCCCAACCACCACCCGGGCCGCCTCCTCCTCCGCCAGCCGCCCGCCGCGCGCCACCAGCCAGTCAAACATGTTGCCCTGCGGCGCCCACTCCAGCGCCAGGTACACGTACTTGCTGTCCTTCCAGGCCGCGTACAGAGCCACCACGTGCGGGTGCACGATACGGATGTGCAGGCAGATCTCGCGGGCCAGCTTGGGGCAGGCGGGGACAGGTGAGGGGAGGGGGAGTGCGGGGAGGCGGCGTCTGGCTGGGGGCCACCAGGCCTAGCACGAGGAGCACCAACCGTACAACCGTGCCCTCCGTGGCTTGGTGATCAGCACACCCCTGCCCGCCCTCTGCGCCTGGCCACCCCTTACGCCTGCCCCAACCCCCACCTGGAAGCGCTCCATCTCGTGAAGCCGCGAGCGCTTGTAGATCTTCAGCGCCACGTGCCGCCCGCTGCGCTTGTGCTGAGCCTGGCACACCACGCTGAGCGCGCCCTCGTACAGCTTGCGCAGCAGGCAAAAGTCGTCGATGGTCCACTGGGGAGGCAGGGGGCGGCAGGGGGACGAAGGGCAGGCACAATCGCGGGTGCGCTTCGCAACGCGAGCCGTGCGCACGCGTACGACCGGGAGGCCGAGCTGCGGCTGCGGCCAGGACCCCGGGGCGGTCGCGCACCTGCGGCGGCGTGGAGCCGCCCGGCTGCGGCTGCAGCTCGGGCGGGCAGTGGCTGGCCACCGCAATGGTCTTGGTGCGGGCGGGCGGCGCGGAGCTGCCGCCGTGGCCATGGCGGCCGCCCGCGCCTGAGGTTCCGGCACCGCTCGCGGCGTCCCTGACACGGCGGCAAGGACGGAGGACGCGTTATTTGGCGGGGCCAGGGAGGAGCAAGCGGATGGCGCCCACGTCCAAAACCCGGCAGCTGCCGCCACCGCCCATCCGTGGCTGATGCAAGCCCGCCGCCACCATCCCGTCTCCGACCCTTTTCCCCCTCATCCCAACCCACGCGCCTCTCCAGCCCACGCACCTGCTACCGCCGCCTCCCCGGCTGTGCACGTGGTCCCCGCCTCCCGCTCCACCCGTCACAGCGGCCCCCGACGGGCCCGGCCCCGCCGCAAAGGCCTCGTCGCTGCCCGCCAGCACGCGCTGCGGCAGGCTGGTGCCCAGGCCCGCCTGCCCGCTCGCGTACAGCTCCGACAGGCTGTGCTGCAGCAGCGCGTCCTGCGTCCCGGCGCCGCCGCTGGGCCCCGAGCCGCCGACGCACTCCGGCCCCGTGGTCACGGCGGACCCGTGCAGCAGCCGGAACGCGCCCCCCGCCTGGCCATGGTGGTGCTGCTGGGACTGCGCGGTGGCGGACGAGCCGTGCGCCGCCCCGCGGTGCCGCTCGCCCGAGGCGCCCAGCTCGTGGGAGTGCGAGCCAGCCGCGGCCTCGCCGCCGGGGCTTGGAGCGAGACTGCCGCCGGGCATGGGGCCGGCGGAGCCTAGCCACGGCCCGGGGATGCCATCGCCGTTGGCCGCGGATAGCGCGGCGGTGGCGGTGGTCACGGCGCCAGGTGCGGGCTCTGCGCCGTCGCCAGCGCCGGGTCGCAGCGCGCGGGCGGCCAGGGCAGCGGCCTGCGCGGCCGAGGCCGAGTGGTGCGCGACGCGGGCGCCGGTCGGGCCCGCAGCATGCGCTTGCTGCTGCTGCTGCTGCTGGAGGTGGTTGTGGTGGTGAACCTGCTGCGCCAGGGCGGCCACCTGCGGGGCTGCCTTCGCCGCTGGTGCCGCGTCTTGGGGCTGCCAGGAGGAGGGCACGTTGCTTGCGGGCGCAAGCTGGGCGGTGCCGGAGCGGACACCAGCCACATCAAGCGCCGCTGCAGCGCCCGCGGCCAGCGCCGCGGGGTCCAGCGCCGCGCCGCCGGGGCGCGCGCCGCCCTCTCCTTGGGCCGCGGCAACGCCGTGCGGCCTGCCTGGACCCGCGCCCGAGCCCGAGGCGGCCAGGCCGTCCGCTGCAGCCGCCGCCGCGGCTTCCGGCTTGGCACGCTGCGCGGCGCCATCTGCGACCACCTCAACTTGGCCAGGGCTGCCGCTGGCGTGCTCGCCTGCTGTGGGCGGCGGCATGGGCACCTCGAGCCGCGGGTCGGGCGCCGCGGTGAGGTCCGAGGCGTGCAGCCACTTTGCGACCATCTGCATCTTGCGCTGCAGCGCGCGGTGGAAGCTCTGGTCGGCGGCGCTGTCGCAGAGAGTAGTGTGCGCGCCCAGGCAGGCGGTGGTGAGGCGCATAGGGCGGCTCAGAGGCACCGGCTGCTCGCCGTGCACGCCGTGTACCCAGGACGAAGACGGAGCGGCGGCCGGCGCAGCGGCCGCGACGGCCGGAGCTGCGGCCGCTGGCGGGCCGGCGTCGGCCGATGACGGCGTGGCGTGCGCAGCGCGCTGCTGGGCGTCGGCCGCGGGCTGCGGCAGCGTACCGTGCGCAGCCAGCAGCGAGCTGGAGGCTGCTGCCGCTGTGCTCGCATCGATCGGCACAGCCACGGTCGCGGGGGACGGCTGGCCGGGGCCGGCGACGGCGGCGCCAGGCTGCGGCAGCAGCTCTGCCGTGGCCTGGCCCTGCGGCCCCTGCGGCTGCGGGAGGGGAATAGACGGATGCTCCAGGGTGGATGACGCCACGCCGCCCCGCATGCCGCCTATGGACGCGCCCGAGGGCGCAGCGGCGTCGGTGGGAGAAAAGGTCCCGCTGCCGTGGGCCGCCAGCGGCGCCACGCCGGGTGTGTACGAGTGCTGCACCTGGCCTACGTGCTGCAGCTGGGACCGGATGCCCGCCGGCAGTGCCGGGGGCACGCCGCCACCACCGCCAGCTGCTGCCGCCGCCGCAAGAGCCGCCGCGGCCTGTTGCTGTGCGGGTGGCAGCTGCATCAGCGGTGCCGAGGCGCTCGGCATCGACGCTGCCGTCGCGGCCGCCACTACTGCTGCCACCGCCGCGTCCAGGCCACCGGACGGCGGCAGCGGCTGCCGCTGCGCGGCCGCCGCGGCCGACGGCAGCGCCAGCTCCTGCAGCTGCGGGGTAGACCTGGCCTGGGCCTGCGCCTGGTTCTGGGCGTTTGCTGCATGGTGCTGCCTCCCGACCAGCGACATCTGGCCCGTGTTCCGCCCGCCCGCCAGCCGGTCAAGCATGTCGTACTCCACGTACAGCATATCGTGCAGGTTTGCCGTACCGCTGTTGATCTGCGAGGTGCTGTCGACCTGGGTGTTGTTGGCGGCGCTGTAGTTGGGCACGAGGCTGGTGTTGGTGGCAGTGTATGCCCCCGCGCCGGGCCCCTGCCCCGAGGGGTACGCAGGGGCGGCGCCACCGCCGTTCTCGCCGCTTCCCAGCTGCTGAGAGACGCCTCGCCGGGCCGCGTCACCCGCCTCGGCCGAGAGGAGCCCCGTGCCGCCGTCGTGTGCGGCCAGCCGTGCGGGCAGCACCATGCCGGTGCCGGACTGGGTGTTGGTGCGCTGCGCAAACAGCACGCCGGCGAGGTCAGGGCCCCCAGCGCTCATGCGGGCTTGGCTAACGTGGTAGAACCCGTCCTGAGGAGGGCGGATAGGGGGTCACAGCTTTGGGGGATGTGGGAGGGTGACGAGGGACGCAGCGAGGTTGCAAGCTGCGCGCCGTCCGCGACAAGTTTCAGAAGGCCGCAGCACAGCACTTTAGGCCGCCCGATCGCTGTGTCTTGCATGCATTTTGCTGTTGCCACATGCGGCCGTGGTTGCACCTACCTGTGCATTGCTGGTGGACTCGAGCGCAGCGAGCAGCTTATGGTGTGGGAGGCCGCCGGACGAGGCGGCGGCCGAGTCCACTACGTTGGTAGGATCCCCGGGCGACGCTGCATGGCCCGAGGGCTGCTGCACTGCAAACGAGTTCACTGTCTCCGGGGTAGCAGACGGAGCCGGAGCGGGCGATGGCGCGGGACTGGGAGCCGACAACGGCGCTAGGCTCGGGCCGGTGCTAGGGCTGATGCAGGGTGGCAGCACCGGAGCTGCCGCTTGTGCAGGCGACATAACCGCCGGTATTTCAGCGCCAACAGCTTCTTGAGCCATGTTAGCATGTTCCGGGGCTGCTGCGACTCGCTGTGCAGCGACAGGCGGAGAGGCTGCGCCTGCCACATGCGGGGCTGCCGCCGAAACCGACTTGCTGGACTTGCTCTTCTTCTTTCCAAGTTTACTGCATGTGCACACAGAGCGCAGGTCAGTACACGCACCGCGAGCAAGGACGCAAGCACGGGCTTCCAGGCATCACAGTCCGCACCTTAGCAGCTGGGCCAGGAACGACATTCTCGCTCCTTCTGTGCCATCCTTGCCATTCGGCATGCTCGCAAAAACCAAGGACCACCCCCAGGGCTACAGTGGCGCGTTCAAGGAGGTGCTATCATGTCATCCGCCCTTTGCTGGACACGACACCGGATCAGGTGCGAATTGACAAGATATGCAGCGACCGGCCTGCCGGGTCGCCTGGATGAGGTGTGGGCAGTTCACTCAGCTGCTCAGTTCTGACCAGCAAAGATGATGTGATATAAGCAAGTATGTAAAGGAAGCGTATGCTTGCAGTGGCGACCGCTCAACACTCATTGTGATTCAGGCATGAGCCCACTCGTTTTTCAGGAGGCATTTTTTGCACGTGGGCCGAGATGAAGACCATAAGAGCTCGTATAGTCTCCAATTAAGGGTCTCTCGCTGTGCACACAGGGCAGACAGTAATTGCGCGCGCGCACGCGTACCCCACTTCCGAAGCGCGGAACAACTAGCAGCGCCATGGTGGACCGATCAATGATCGCCATGGTGGTGGTGCTCAATGCCGTGGCGGCCGGCGTATTGTAAGCTCGGCGCGCGAGGCGGGGATGGGAGAGTTGTCGCCGACCACGTGCGCGTGCCCAAACCAACGCCGACCCTGAAATGCCCGCTGCAGGTACCAGCGCTTCCACGACCACCCACAGGTGCAGCTGCTTGAGTCGAGGGTACTCGAGCTGTACCATAAGTTCGTGCCGCCACCGACGCCCGACCGCTGCGGCGCCCTCAAATGGCCTTCCTACGTGCTGGTCAGCGACCGGGTGGTCTTCCCGGACGGCGTGCGCCCTGGGGCAGGTGTGGCCGGCCTTGGGCGACAACCGACGGGGCACCCACGCCGAAATGGGGCCCCTGGGAGCTGCCCAGGGAAGCAGGTCCCTCTGCTCCGCAGTCGTGAAGCAGCGACTCCGGCTGGCCCTCGGCTGCCCGCCGCCCCCGGCAGTGTATATCGAGGGCTCCCGCATCGTGGACGTGACCGAGAACACCACTGTGGACGTGCCGCACGTCATGAATTTCAAGGACGCGGTCATATCGCCGGGTGTGATTGATGTGCACATCCACCTCAACGAGCCCGGCCGCGAAGACTGGGAGGGTGAGGCGGCCGTGCGGGTTGAGGCGCCAGCAGGGAAACCCACACATCCCAGTCAGCCCTACGCCCAACGCCCCATGCCCCGCGTCCACACCGTGCAGCAGCGCGCTTGAGATAGCTCGTCGGGCAGGCAGGGCAGCGAGCAGCGGGCAGCGGGCAGGCCGCCGCAGCCAACGCCACGCCTCCGTGGGTGTGCTGGCCTGAAGCGACGTACCATGACCATCTGGTGCGACATATAGCACGTCCCCCGCTTGATACATGCCGTGGCGCCGCGGCCTGAGCTGCCGCCCGCCCTTGACACTGGCTGCTTGCTGCCCCCCTCGGCTGTGCCCCTCGTCAGGCATCACCAACGGCACCCGCGCCGCGGTAGCGGGCGGCGTGACCACGGTGGTGGACATGCCGCTCAACAGCGACCCAGTCACCACCGACCTGGGCCAGCTGGAGGCCAAGAAGGCGCGGGCGCAGGTGCGCGGATGACGCGAGGGCTCGGGCGGGGGCTCGGGCAGAGGCTCAGGAGCGGGATCGAGCCGAGGGCAGAGCACAAGGATGCCAGCTGCAAGGGACAGGGCGGCCACTATGGCAGCAAGCCTGAGCGACGTGCCTGGGGATGCCGCCTCGCCTCGCCCCTCGCCTTCAGTCATGGCCGGCCGGTGCGTGCTAGCCGCTCTGGCGCAGGCAGGCAGGGGCCATGGGGAGGGGCCCAGGTCCGAATGCCGATGGAGGCCGTCTCGTCCAGCCTACCTGCCTTAGTGCCCGCCTGCTGCCCTGCCCTGGCCTCCTGTGGATACCAGGCACGCCGACCGGCAGCCCTTCCTTCTTCCCTGCCGCCTCCAGCTGCCGCGCCTCTCCACTCCCTGATCAGCCACGCGCACCTTCTTGCAGGCAATTACCTACACTAGATCCGCCCCTCTCTCCCCCTCGTCCGCGTTCCCCGCCCTCCCAGGCCAAGGCCTTCACCCACATGGGCTTCTGGGCGGGCCTGGTGCCCGACAACGCCCACAACGCCACCCGCCTGGCCGAGCTGCTGGACGCGGGGGCGCTGGGCTTTAAGGCCTTCATGTGCGACAGCGGCATTCGCGACTTCGGCGCCGCGGCGCCCGAGCACCTGGCCGCAGCACTGCCGCTGCTCAAGGCTCGCGGTGCGCCGCTGTTTGTGCACGCGGAGATGGTGTCGCCCGTGGAGAGCGACCCGGTGCGTATGAGAGGTGTGGGGGGTGGAGGGTGCGGGTGGGAGGGGTGGGGTGGGAGCCGTAGAGCGAAGGCATGTAACGAGGCAGGGTGAATGGCCGCGTCAGCTGACTCGCAGTGCAGCCGCCAGAGCACTGCCGGCAGCAGGATGTCACGCCCACCTACAGCCCCGCTCGCTGACCTCAGCCGCCCCAAACGTCGCTCGACGTAAGCCCCGTTGCTGTCCCGCCTCACCCTCTGCCGTGGCCCCTCGCTCGCATCCCCACGCGCTGCTCCACTCTGTCCCGCTCCGGGCCTCCTCTATTTCCAGTCCGCCGACCCGCGCGCCTACACCACCTACCTGGCCACCCGCCCGCCCTCTTTTGAGCGCGACGCCATCGCCGCCCTGATCGCGGTACTGGACGCCAACCAGAGCCCTGCGGCGCCAGGGTTCCGGGTGCACATCGCGCACCTGGGGGATGCATTGGCGCTGCCCATGATCAAGGTGGGCGCAGAGGGGGGGAGTGGGGGGGGGCGCAGATACTTGGCAGGCGTGGGAGAAGGCAGGGCGATGGTGCAGGTGCGCCGACTGGGAAGCAGTGGCGGCGGGCGGCCTGGGGGCGAGATGCTGCGGTGAGGTGCGGTCCGGCCCATCGGCTGCCGCGTGCCATCTGCGCCCGTCTGGCGCCTGCACACGTGCCCAACTGCCTGCTGGCCGCCCCGACCGCATTGCGCCTTGAACGTAGTCCAGTCCCCGCCTTTGCCAACCGGCTGCTCCGGTCCCGCAGGAGGCCAAGTCGCGACACCCGCTGACGGTCGAGACGTGCGCGCACTACCTCACCTTCGCCGCGGAGGACGTGCCCGATGGCGCCACCCAGTACAAATGCGCGCCACCTCTGCGCGACGCCGCCAACCGGGCGGCGCTCATCAAGGCGGTGGCGGACGGCGACATCAGCCTGGTATGCAAGAGGAGGGGGAGGGGAAGCATCGGACAGCAGGGGAGTAGAGGCAGAGGGAGGTGCCGAGGATGCGTTGTGGCCTGGGCGGGGAAGTCGCATTGGGTAAGGAGCTGCGGCGGTGAGCTGGCGGTCCGGTGTGCCCTCCGCCGCTTTGCGCAGGTGTCGTCGGACCACTCTCCCGCGCCGCCCAGCATGAAGGAGACGGAGAGCGGCAACTTCCTGCGCGCCTGGGGCGGTATCAGCGGGGCGCAGTACCTGCTGCCAGCCACCTGGACTGCGCTGCGGGGGGCGGGCGTGGACCTGCTGGCGCTAGCGCGCCTGCTCAGCGAGGCGCCCGCGCAGCTGGCGGGGCTGGCGGGGAGCAAGGGCAAGCTGGCGGCTGGCTATGACGCGGACATTGTGGTGAGGCGGCTCGGGTTTGGAGGGGTGGAGGGGAGAAGAGAAGGGGGCTTGGACGGCGTATGGGGGTGGTGGGCGGGTGACGGGGCGAGGTGTGCGTGGTCGGCATACTGGTACATGCAAGCCCCAGCCCGTGGGGGCGGCTGGTACAAACAAGCCCCAGCCCGTGGGGGCGGATGGAGCGCGAGCCATCATGGCGAATGGATGCTTGCCATGGAGAGAGAGATTACAAAAGGAACTAGAAACGGAAACCGAGCAAGGAAAACAGGAAAGCAGGAAACAGGGACCGAATCAAAGTGCCAAACGGCGCAAGGCACTAAAATAAACGATGCCATGGCCTACGTTGCGTCCCACCGTGACCGCGACCGACCTGCATGCCCCGCCGCTGTTGATGTCCACAGATCTGGGAGCCGCAGAGCGCGGCCAACACTTCAATGGCGCTCAACCTACACACGCACAAGCTGTCGCCGTACGCGGACGTGCCGCTGCAGGGCAAGGTCATAGCCACGGTGGTGGGCGGTGAGCTGTCGTCGCTGTTTGGGAACGCCAACAAGCAGCCGTGCGGCAAGCTGGCGCTCCGCAAGCAGTAGTGCTGTGTTTGGAGTGGGGGCGGAGCGACGCACAGGGTCTACGGACAATTGCAG
Organism: Chlamydomonas sphaeroides; assembly: GCA_001662425.1. Taxonomy (NCBI): domain Eukaryota; kingdom Viridiplantae; phylum Chlorophyta; class Chlorophyceae; order Chlamydomonadales; family Chlamydomonadaceae; genus Chlamydomonas; species Chlamydomonas sphaeroides. Next base: position 543 of record BDDC01002199.1, on the reverse strand, counting down.
CTAGCTTGGGCTGCTGTGTGGGGCCTTGGATGTGGCTGCCGTGCGGTGCCATGACGCCGAGCCATGTGCTGGCCGCGGGAAGTAGTGCTACGGGAGGACTGTTACCCTGAGAGAGAGAATTTTTACGAGGAAAAGGAAAAGCAAACAGAAACAGCTAAGCAGGCCGCTTGCAAGAGCTATGGATGGGTCCGCGAGTGTGTGAAAAGCTGGCGCAGCAGTCGCCGAGATTTGCACGCGTAATACCCCAACGTGCCGAATTGCCCTACTTGGCGGAAGATTATAGGGCGGAGACCGGTTTCAGTCGCCTACGCAGGAAGCCCCCCCCGAGAGCTGCAATAGCAATAGGAAGCTCGGGGCGGCCTTCTGAGCGGATGCACGCGGGGACCCCCGCTGGTCGGCAAATGGCGCCCATCGCGGTGTCACCCACGTACCCCAGGCGACAACGCGCGGCCTCTGGGAGACCACTGGGGTCCCACCACAGCGGCCCACTCTGCCGTGCGTCAGCAGTGCTGATTTGCCGGCCCCCGCCACACCCTGACACAT
>BDDC01002198.1:0-10261 GCA_001662425.1 Chlamydomonas sphaeroides | reverse complement strand
CCCGCCCCCGCGCGGGGGGGGCCCGCCGGCCCAGCAAAGCCGATGGCGCCGACGGCGGCGCGGGTGCTGGCGGCGGCGGCCGGCCCCGGTCGGACACGGAGGAGTCTTCGTTCCTGACGCTGGCGGCGGAGCTGCTGGAGCACAGCCGCCACGGCAGCGTGTGACGGGGTGTGCAGTGTGCGGTGCGGGAAGGGACGGGGGTCAAGGCGTGGCCACGGCCAAGGAGGGAGGGTGGCTGGAGGTAATGGGCTGGCGGCTGCGCTAGGTGTGTGGTGGGCGCGAGGGAAGGGCCCGGCGTGGTATGCCGTAAGGGGGGTGTTGTGAAGCCGGCCGCTTGGGTTCTGTGGCACAGACACAGCTTCGGTTTGTGACGCGGTGACGTGGTGTGTGTTGGGGGAAGATGACCACGCCGAGCGCTGGCGCTGGCAGGGTCGGGTACAAGCCTTGCAAGTGAGGCCGAGCGAGAGATCCAGGGGTATTGTAGGTATGAGCGCGCCTAGGGGATTGGGCGCGTCTGGTGACGGTGCGCTGCCAACGCCGTGTCGAGCATTGGCTGTGGGCCCAGGACTGGGGAGCTGGCCGAGCCACGCTGGGTGGCGTGAGAGATGCGCTGTTGGGGCTACCGGAGTGCCCTGGCAGATCAAGGAACGGGGGAGACCGCGGCCGCAAGGCCTGTTGACTACTGTATCTGGGTATGTCACACTGCTTGCCGCAGGCGCGCGTCGAGGTGCTGTTGTTGGTCGCGGAAGCTGGGCTGCTTCCCAGCTGGCTGACCGGTCTAGACGGACAGGCCCAGAGAGAGATGAGTTCGTGCGTGTGTAACTGATGTCATGTGTAGCCGCTGCTGCCGAGTGTGATCAGCAGCGTACCCGTAATCGTGGCCAGCCAGCATCCATCAGGCCAAATGCTACATGGGACGTGGGGCATCTTTCTACTGAGAAGCAGGGGAGCGTGGCGTTTCGGGGCCGTAGGAGCTGGAGGACAGGTCGCCTGCTGCTGTAGGCTGCTGTATGCACGATATGTTACAACACGGCAGCGCGGGGCGCAGGCAGCAACCGCCAGCGCTGCAGCGGCAGGACCCACAACAGCCGTGCGGCAGCCGCCTCCGGCCAGTTGCGCAACGGCAGCGCGCCACAGCCAACATGAACCCCACCGCCCGTGACGCCCCTGGGTTCCACGCTTCGTCCGTCCTGACTCCTCGTCTTCCTCCTCCTCCGCAAAATACAGACACGGCTCCCCCTGCGTAACCACAACAACCGCGACCGCGCTGCCCACGCCATCCTCCTGCGCCTCCTCCGCCCCCTGCCGTCCACTACTTTTTCTTGAGCGGGTCGTCCGGCTCCAGGCGCGCCATGAGCCGGTGCGCCTTGCCCACGTCTCCCGTCTTGTAGGCCAGCGCCATCTGGGCGCGAAGCAGCTCCTGCGGGTCAGCGGGGGAGGCAGGCGAGGGAGAGGAACCGGTCACGAGGGCGGCCGTGAGCGGCAAGGCGACAGGCAGGGGGGCAGAGGCTGGGGCTCCGGCGGCAGAGCAGGTCGGCCCGCAAGCAAGCCGAGGCAGGGTTTCCGCTTTTCCCTGCTTCCTTTCCCCGTCGCCTAGCTCTGTTGCAATCGCGCCCTCCCTCTCAACAGGCCACGACAGCACCGGCCCCCGAGGGCCACCGCACCTGCTCGCGCATGTCCTGGCCCTTGTCGCTGTACTTGATCTGGCGGTACGCATCCTGCAGGCGCTCCGCCGCCAGCTTCTGCCGCTCCTCGGCGCGCTGCGCCCGCAGCTCCTCCTCGTCGTTGAGGCCGCCCTTGCCGCCCTTGGCCGCCAGCTTGGCGCCCTTCTTGGCGGCCTTGGCGGCGCGCGCGCGCTCGTAGGCTTCCAGGTCGTAGTACTTGCGGTGGGGCAGCGTGGCTGGCGGGGAGCGCGGCGAAAGGAAGGGGGGCCAGCCGGGGTTGGGGTAAGTACCAGGCACGCAGAGGCCAAGGGCGCTCGTAGGCCTCGAGGTCGTGGTACCAGCGTGGCTGGCGGGGACGGGAGACGGGGCGCATTCACGCGCGCGGCACACGGTGCACGGATGACGAGTCAACTTCACAGCCCCTCCCATCATCTAGATGCGCACGTATTGGACTTCATCGCGCATCTCATGTTGTGCCTGCCCCAAGAACCCATGTGTAGTCCCCGCTGCATAAGCGGTGCTTTCAGCTATCCTAATAACATCTCCACGCTCCTGTCTGCCCCCTCACCCGTGTTGTAGTCCTCCATGTACTCCTTGAACAAGTCCCGCTCCTCGAACTTGCCCAGGTTCTCCACATCCACCTTCTTGACGTCCAGCGCCCACAGGATGAACTCGTTGCGCTTGGCGTACGAGTCGCTCTGGCGGAGACAGCATAGGGGCAGGCGGGCAGCACGACATGGGTGCGACACACTTCACGTCAGCGCAGCTGCCAAGCGCCCACATATGAGACCGCGCAGCGCCAAGCAGTCCGCCGCCCCTGCCCTGCCGCCGCCGGCCGCGCGGCCGCTTTCGCCAAGCCCCGCCGTACTAGCCCCATGGTACGGTAGTACGGCAGGCGCACCTCGCGGATGATGCCGAACTTGCCGAAGTCCTCCTCGCGCATCGTGAGCACGCCCGGCCGCGCCTTGTCCTCCTTGCCGCCCCGCTTCTTCTTGTCCTCGTCCTTGCCCCGCTTTTTCTTGCTGGACCGCTTGTCCTTGCCGTCGCGTTTCCGCTGTGCAGCGTGGGGCGTGTGCGGCGGTGGTAGGGCCGGGCAGTTGGACGCAGGAGCGTGGCGATAGGGCGCCGACCAAGGGCGGACCAAGGGCCCGCCCGGGCTCAGCGCAGGACCTTGCCATTCGCGATAGACACCCGCGGGCCCTGCGCCGCCGCTAGCGTTGTAATCCAGAGGGACGAGGACGCGCCTCACGGCCGCTGCTGAGTGCGCCGCTGAAGGGGCTCAGCCCCGCACTGCCGCCGCCGCGCCATGCGGCCCGGCAGCCCGGCCGTGCGCACTGCGCAGCACCGGGCGCGCCCAGCTACAGCCCCGGCCCACCTTTTTCCGCTCGCCGCCCTCAGAGTCCGAGCCGCTGCCGTCGCCGCTGTCGCTGCCGCTGCCGTCGCTGCCGCTGCTGGGCGATGCCTCGGCCTCCTTGGCCAGCTCCGCCTGCACCTTCTTGCGCTTCTGCGGGGGAGCCCAGGGGACAAGGCCGGGGAGCTCGCGCCTCTGGCACGAGAGTAGCGGCAAGGCCGGCTGCAAATTCGCACGCCACGCTGGTTCACAGGGGAACACTCTCTGGCTCCACTTGGTTGCGCAACCCGAAGCGGCCGGCCGGCCGCACAACAAGCAGCCGGGCCCCATCGCAGCCCGCGACCGCTGTGGCCCCATAGCGCGTCCCCGGCTCGAGCTCCACCTTGTGTAGCGCCTTAAGCTTAAGGTCGTTCTCCGACACAAATTTGCGCAGCAGCGTTAGCGCTTTGTCGGTGTCCCAGTTGGTCTCTTTGAGCGCCGTGAGGCGCGAGAAGAAACCCAGCGACGGCAGCAGGATGGCCAGCTTCTGCAGCGCGGTCTTTTCCTTCTCTATTTGCATCTGCTCCGCGTGGAGCTGCACCATGGACTTGCCGACCTGCGTCGGGGGAAGGTAGGGATGCGAGGGGCCGGGATTATCAGTGCATGTGCAGGCGCGGCGGCGCAGCGGTATCGAGGGCGGAGGGGCAGGAGCTGGACCCCGGGGCTTAACAGCTGCGCGATTGGTGGTGTGCGGCCTCCACCAGGATTGATAGGGGAGGACGTGAGCAGGGAGGACGTGAGCGGGGGTTGCTGAGATTGGACGCGGCTGCAGTGGATACGGGCGGGCGCCCACGGCCCCCGTCGACGTCAAGCGTCGGGGGCGTCTCATGCAGCTCGCCGCTGCCCCGACGCCGCGCCCCGACGCCTTTACACCGCCGCTCACATTCTCGGTCTGGCCAGCCTTGCCGCGCGTGAAGAAATTATTGGCGTCAATGCCCATGGTGTTGGTGCCCACGGAGGCCGCCATGGCTACTGACGGCGCCTGCGCGCCGGCGCCGGCGCCTTAGGCAAGTCCCGTTGCCCTAGTACGGGGCGAGGAGGCTCGCTGATACAGAAACAGAGGTGCGAATGCCCGAAAGGCAGCAAACAAGCAAACCACAAGATTAGTCAGTGTGTGAGATAAGCCGTAGTGTATCGGGACTTCGAGCTATCTCTTGGGCTTCCAACAGCGGAGGCCTGCATGGGGTCTGTTTGGACCGGGTCTTGGGCCCCAACCTGCAACTCTTTACCGCACTTACGCCACCCGCTAGAAGCAAGACACTTTACCACCTTGTTGCGAGCCGCTATCACCTCGCGCAGCCTGTTCACCGGAGATCGGCCGGAACTGCTGCTTGTCGAAAGCGCCGCGAAGCCTTAGTACCATGGTGACCCTAGAGGAGGTCGACAAGCTCAAAGTGCCAGTGAGTCAAGGGCAGCGGCTCGGGGGCGACCTGTTTCCCGGTCTGCTACGAGCTGAACAGCTTTCGACTGCTGATATTGTTGCTTGCTGGACATGGCGTAAGCTGTCATGTAATGCACCTGTATCCGCAGGAGCTTAAGGCTGCGTGCAAGGAGCTCGGGCTAGAGCAGACGGGCAACAAGGCCGACCTTGTTGCCCGGGTCAAGGCCGCGCTCGAAGCCCAACAAGTCGACGGCGGGGAAGCGGCTGCGGCTCCAGAGGCAGGGACAGCCGCGGCGGCCGACGAGGCTAAGCCCGCGGAGGCTGCCGCCGACGGCGCCGAGGCCGCTGCCGCCAAGCCGGCGGAGGCGCCCGCTGCCGCCGACGCTGCAGCCACGGTGACCGCCCCCGCCGTCGACAGCAGGGGCCGAGCCAAGATCAACTTCTCCGACTCGGAGGCCGCGGTGCGTGGCTCCCCGCACCCCCCGAAAAGCCAAGCGCGCGGCGCTGCATCGGTCTCGTAAGCCAAGCCTCCAGACGCGCCACGCCGTGTTGTGGTCCAGCCAGGCTCGAGGCCCTGCTATGACGCCGATCTCAAGTTACCTGGCGCCGCGTGTGCCCCGTTGTTACCATGCGCAGAAGTTTGAGGCGACCAAGGTGCAGGTGGTCAACAAGGCGCCCGTGGCGGAGAAAGAGAAGACGATGACGGAGGCGGAGCGCGTCAAACTGCGGAAGGAGCGGTGAGCGGGCAAACCCACGCCGGGGCTAACCGCTTTGCAGTGCCTGAGCCTGTCGGCTTGCACATGGCTTGCCCTGCCAACCGCTAACCCCCTGTTCATCCCCGGCGTGCCTGCCTGCCTGCAAATGTTGAGTGCGACAGCTGCTTGGTCTGCTGGGGGGTCTGCTATGATCCGTGCCTCCTCTCTCCGCCTACATGCACCTGCCTGCCTGCGCGCCTCTACTGCCGTCAGGTTCAAGGACCCGGATGACGAGCGCAAGAAGCAGCGCGCGGCTCGCTTCGGCCTGGTGCGTGGGCCTGTCCAGGGGCCCGACAACGGCAGAGCAGGCATACGGTGCACACAAAAGGCCCTGTTGCAGGCCAGCGCACTAGGCTCCGCACCCTTGCTTGGGGGCCATTCGCAACCGACGCCGAGCTCGCTCGCACATGCACGTGCGGCCCCGCATGCCAAGGCCAGGCTCAGCCGGGCAGCCTCAGGCCGGAGAACCGCGACGTGCCCTGCAGCTGCTCGGTCTGACCCTCGCCGTGCGCCCTCACAACATGCCCCCTCTGATCCACATCCCCGCCCGATCTACATGCCCGCCGCGCAGGTCGACCCCGAGCTGGAGAAGGACAAGATCATGAAGCGCGCGGAGCGCTTCGGCGTGGCGCACCCCGAGGTGGAGAAGGTGAAGAAGGAGCAGCGCGCCGCGCGGTTCGGCATCGTGGACGAGGAGACCAAGAAGAAGCAGCGGCAGGACAAGTTCAAGCCGCTGCCCGCTGACAAGGTGCGCCCTGGCACGCACGGCGGTCGTCGGGGCCGGCGGCACCTGTGGCTGGGGTTAGCTGTGCCATATGGATGTCGGGGCTGGGCCGCTGCACGCCTGTGTCGGCGTGGGCGGCGCGCGCCAATAGGGTTGACAGGGGCGACACCCCTGACTCATGCCGCACAAAATCTTGCGCTTTTGCGTGCTGGATGATGTCGAGACACGCCCATGCTGACGCGCTGTGCCCGTTCCGCGCCGGGTCTATCGCCCCGCAGGCGAACTTCAACATCACACTCAAGGGGGATGACGACTTTGAGGCCAAGCGCAAGGTGCGCTGGTCGCGTGGGGCCTGCATCGCCAAGTGTGCACAAGGCGGGAGGGCGGAACATTCCTGACACCCGCACAGCCAAGGATGCCCCAAGCCCATGCTCATGGCCCTGGTGCGAACCGGTCTTATGCCGCGCTGCCGTCCCCTCCACAGGCGCGCGCTGCTCGCTTCACCACGTCCTAGGCGCAACGCTGCGCTCCGGCAACCCAGCGGTGGACCCGCGTGTACCTGCTGCTAACCCATCGCGGCCCGCAGCGGGCGCGGAGGGCCCTCACGGCAAACGGGCGCCAGGGCATGTGCCGACGTCGGTGGCAGCAACTGGCGTGCAGGCTGCGGGAGGCTGGGGCCGCTGGGCCCTTGCCAGGGCAGGGGTGGGCGACGGAGGCGCACCTGGGGACGCAGCGCCGCACCAGCTGCTGCCGTCACCGCCAGACCGTGGCGTGGCGCGGCGGCTGGTGCGCTCGGGCTTGGCCGCAGCGGCGGTAGGGCGTTCGATGCCCGCGGTTGGTGCTGCGGCAGCGGGGTGTCTGTCCCAGGCGGGCCCCGGACCGGGGCGTGTCCCTGTCGAGCCAATGCCTTTGCGGGGTGGGGCGGCCGCACTGCGCCTTGATCCGGTGCTCGCAAGGCCGTGCGCCCAGGCCAGCGGGGCTGCCGGTCGGGCACGGATGACGGTACGATGTGTCATAAGTTTGTCGCATGACGTTCGGACACGGGGTGGGGTGGGCGGGCGATGCGTGCGCGTTGCGGCGGTTTGTCGGCGGATCAGTGTAGTGTGCCCTCTATAGTGCCTGTGGGCTCAAGTTGCCCACCGCTTGCATGCTCGCCGGCTAAGCATTCCCTTGGCCCACAGGATTGCAGCTCCGCCCCAACAACAGTAAGTGCCGGGCGTGTAAGCGCCGCGTGCCTGGCCCTTCAAGCACACACATGCCCCCCCGCATGCCGTCCGCCGATCCGACGCCAGCTCCTAGCGCGCGTCCCTCCGATGCGCCGGGCGTGCGCGTTAGGGGTTGTGTGGGGGCGGGGCAGCTGTAAGGTGTGGTGGTGGAGCCGTCCCTCTTGAGCCACGCCGGGGTCTCGCGCCCGGTCGCCCGCGACGGAAGCAGCCACGGGTGCCCCCCGGCCCCAGCTTCCTACTGGCGTGTGCTGTGATCTACGCCAGCCTTGCAGCCAAAGGACTAGGCGCATGCATAAGAAGCGAGCAGCGCTGCCGCGAAAGTGCCAGCTCATACCACGAGCGGGCATGCGAGGGCGGAAGGGTGGGGAGGGACGCCGGCGAGCAGTGGGCAGCTGGCAGGGGTCCCCTGCTGCCGCGTACCAGCTGGTTGGCGAGCTATCGACGTATGCCTCTAACGGCTGTCGGCGGTCGTCGCGATCCTAAAACATCTTCTCGAGCTTCGAGATAGCCGTGTTCGCCAACACCCGCACCGTGCCAACGACCTTTCCGGTCCTGCCGCAGACGCGGCCGTCCCGGCACTTGTAGTTGCCCGCGCAATTCCGGCAGAGCCACTTATGCGTCCACACATAAATGTGTGGGAGCCTCGATCAACCGCATGCGGCTGCCGAGCTGGCCCTAGCTGGCAGAGGGGGCAGCAGGTCAGGACGGAAAAGCAGGTGGAGGCAAGGTTGGGGCGCGCAAAGGGGTGGCCCCTTGGGGCGAGCATCAGGCACCATGGTGCAGGCGCAGCGTCGTGTGCAAGCACCAGCTCTGGCAGTCTCATGAGCAAAATATGCATGGTGCGATTATGGATGGCCGACGGGCATCCTCCGGAATTTGGCACGGCCCTACACGGCCATTCGCGATGATATCTATGAGGAGTACACCAAGCAATTGATGTTAGGCCTGAGGCGCTAGCACCCCTATTACCCAGAAGCTGCAGGGGTCACACGGGCGCTTGCACGGCTTCCAGGCCCGACGCGGTTACTTTGTCCTGCGGTCGTACAGGGCCCAAGCCCGGGCGAAGAAAAGGGTCCGTGGCCTCGCACTCAAGCCATACAAGCACGACGAACATTGTAGAAGTCCAACCCCTCGTGTACGCCTCACTCATAAAGGGTTCTCCTGAAGGTCTTTAGCCATCTAGACCGCTCTCACTCAGGCCCTTCCCTACATCGTGCTTTAGAGAAGCTAGGTCTCCCCGTCGCTACTTTGAGCGCATAGGTAAGTGAAGTGCTCACGTTTTGCCAGTAGCATCACCAGTAGCATCGCCCGCCGCCTCCTAGCTTTCTGCGGCCGTGCTGGGCCCTTGCCTCGCGACCTATGCGCACGTATCTCCCAGTTATTCCCGGTACTATGCCCAACTGGGTTTCGCGTTGATGCTGCCACGCTCATCCTTTCATCCTTCCGACACTGCCATCACCGCACGCATTCGCCGCCCTTCGCCACCCTTCCCTCCTCCCCTCGCAGTTAGCCTCGCCAACATGGAGAGCCACGCCGCTCGCGTCGCTCACATGATGCTCCGCCGCAACTCTGGCAACCTGACCAACATTGGCTCCCTCGGCACCCTCGCGGCGCAGTGGGCCGCCATGCGCGCCGACCCCTCGCGCCGCCTGACCATGGGCGGCGCACCGCCGCCCATCTTTGACGCGCCGGCCACGCCCTCCACGCCTTCTCCCGTGGCACCCCCGGTCAACCCCTTCAGCGCCTGCCAGGCCGACGTCGCCCTCGACCTCACCCTGACCCTGACGCCCACCAAGACGGAGGCCGCCGCCGCACCGGCCCCCATGTCGCCGCTCGGCTTCCTCTCGCCCAAGCCCTCGCTCTCGGCCGTCGCCAGCATCGGCCTGTCGCCAAGGCCCTCGGCGTCGCTCTGCGGCGCTGGGCTGCTGTCGCCGGCCGCCAGCTTCAAGACCAGCGGCGCCTCGATGCTGCTCACGCCCACGGCCAGCCTGGGCCTCGCCGGCGCGCTGCTGACGCCCACGAGCTCCATCAAGGAGCTGGGCAACATGCTGCTCACGCCCACGGGCTCGCGCGCGCTGGGCGCGCCGTCGCCGCGGCTCGCCGCCTAGGCGGCGCGTGGCTTGCGCTGACCGGACCACCTGGCTGTGATGGATGGATGGATGACCAAGCTCGCGACTTGCTGGGCTGCTGACCACTTGGCGCATGGGTGGGTGGAGGAGGTGGCGTGATGGCCGAGCTCGCGGCTTGCGGACGTGAAGCAGGGCGGGGCTTCCGCTGGGCTTGGTTGCATACCATATGGCAGGGCTGCTGCTATAGCTGCTGCAGAGCAGGTGTTGGCGGTGTGTGGTATCGTGGTTCGTGGGCAGAGGGCAGCTGCAGCTGCTACGTTGGTTGTTGGGTTCGTGCCGAGTGTTGTTGGCTGCGTGAGTGTTTGGCGGGTTGGCTGGCTAGCTTGAGAGAGCGGCCCTAGCTTCGATTCTTCCCTAGCACCATAGAGCGATCCGGTCCGACTGACTTGTGTTGCTTCTTTCGTCGTCCTTAGCCGAGCGGGTTGGATTGGACGCCCCGTAGCGTGACGCTGGATGTGTACCGTGCCCGGGTTGAATAAGCCGCGTGGGCAGGATGTGGGCCCCCGGCGGCGTGCGCGCCACGCTGCCTTGGCGTCTGAGGCTAGCCTGACGTGGCTGGCATCGTAGCTTGCGGGCCCCTGGAACAGGGCCGTAGTAGCCGCGCAAGGGCTCCTCAGCCCAGCGCGCCTAGCATGTGTGCTGAGTTGTGACAGCGATCGATCGTAGTACATCCTCCGTAGCCGGCAGCGGCGCCGTGCCGCGCAGCCTAGCGTCGCTAGCTGCCCTAGTTTGCTTGGGCAGCTATCCCGAGTTGTAAGCACACGTGCTTGGCACAAACGACCACCTCAAGCGCCCTTCCTACCGATCCTACGCTGCCATGGCCGCCAACGTGTGCCGCACATTGGAAGAGGATGGATAGCCGTCATTCGTGGTGGCCCAGCGCCGCGGCTACGGTAGTCCTTTGCCTCGCAGCTGCTGCGGCCACAGCCGGGTGGGTGGGTGGATGGATGGCGCATGGGACCATCAGCTGGCCGCCCTAGCGCTTCGTGGCG
>BDDC01002197.1:372-15210 GCA_001662425.1 Chlamydomonas sphaeroides | reverse complement strand
AATGCAGCCCCAGGTATTTGTCCGTCTCCCCTGCCCCTAGCACGCGCAGCTTCTTGCCGCACAGCACGCACGTACTCCCTCTCAGCCAGAGCGGCCCTCTGCCTCGCCGTTCCTCTAGCACCAGCACTTCACACTTGGAGTCGTTCACAGCCATGCCCGTGGCAGCGCAAAACTCCTCCAATAAGCGAAGTAGGCAGCTTGCCCGCTCGTATCCTGTAGCTAGCAACGAAGCGTCATCTACAAACAGCAAGTCGGTGAGAGGCGCGCCACCCAGGGTGGCGCTCTGCGCAAGCAGCCGGGCCCACCTCAAGGGTTCATACGTGTGGCTTGGGTGCAGCAGGGCCGCTGATGACCTCGTCGTCGGACCTTGTACCAACAGCAAATGACGCGCTAGCTTGGCAGCAGTGTATGTGACATGACGCTGGCCGCGCGCGCCAGTAGTGACGCCATAGCATTGCGGGCCACGTTGCACCCGCCGCCGCCGCCGCCAGCCAGCACCGGCACCCCAGGGCAGCGGGCGAGCAGCATTAGGGGCGCGCTCCGTACGTGCCGTGCGTCCTCCGTCCCGCCGCCCTCCCTGCCGGCCCGCAGCTGCCATGCATGCGCACGCCAATCGATGCCACGCCAATGCCAGCGCCGGCACCCCAGGGCAGACTCTCACTCCGTCTCTGCATGCCGGCGCTCGCTCCTACCTGTTGCGAGCCCACCATATCTGTGGATCGCTGGATGGATGGCGCCCGCACAGCGCACTACTCACGCACCCACTTCATTCCGGCTATTTCGGTATGCGTGGCTCTCCGAAGTCCAGGATTGACCCTGCCTCCGCCATCACGTCCAGCAGCTTCAGGCCGCTCTGGGCCCTGGCCGCCGCCCCTAGCTCCGCCGGGTCACAGAAAGGGCATGGCCTTCCAATGTCGGTCGTCGGTGCTCCCTGCTGCCTCGCTAGCTACGGCTACACCCGCGCCGACCGCATGGCGCAGCTAGATAGCCGCGCAGCTCGCAGTGCATCCCCGCCGCGAGTGCCGCTGTCGCGGCCAGGGCAGTTGCGCGCTCCTCCTCGCTGGCGCTGGCGCTGCCGCCGCCCTCTGACGCGCCCCACAGCGCGCGCAGGATCTGCATGCGTGCGTGGCAAGTAAGGGGCGGCCATCCAGACTACCGGTAGCTAGGAGCGATCGCGAGCAGGCCGCGACAGTACGTACGTAGGACTGCGGGCACTACAACGAGCCCATCATCCCAAGTTGGGTATGACAGCGTGCTAGGACACAGCCTCTAGACAGCAGCTACCGGTAGCGCCAGCGCAGGGTGCGATGCACTGGATGGATGGTCGAGAGCCAGCAAGGCCGCCGACCCACGCACGCACGCACCTCGTGAACGTGGCTGTGCGTGGAGCCGTCGTGGGCGTTGCCCGCTACACGGCACACCGACAGCAGGCCCCGCTGCTGCGGGCCGCCCGCGGCAGCGAGCACAGCGCCCATGCAGTCCGCAGCCACGTCGTCGTCGCGCGTCTGCAGCAGCAGCGCCGGCGGCTCGCCGGGCAGCAGCAGATGGCGCGCTGGGTGGGTGGGCGGGGTGGGCGGCCGGCAAGGAAGGACCATGGCATGACCGTTCGTGAGTTGCACGGCCGGCCGGTGGTTGCTCGCTGGCTTCACGCTGGCTTCGCCGATCCCACTGCACGTTGCCGGCTCTACCTTTGACGCATGCGACACACGCCTGTGCGCGCGTGTTTCCCACAACGCACAACACTAAGACTCACTTCGAGTGATGCCGTAGCGCCACGAGATGATCGGCTCGTGGTCCCGCCCCTCGCCCGCCTTATCCTCCAGCTCCCTCACCCAGCCGGCCAGCACGGCCCCCGACCCGAGCAGGCCCAGGGCGGGCCCCTGCTGCAGCAGCTGATTCCCCCGGGCTGACGCCACCAGACGCCGCCTGCCGGTGTGCCGCCCACGCCTGCAGCTCCTCCCGGTATGTAGCGCCGCAGCGTGAGGGCCATGACCTCCTCCGCGGTTGCGCTGCCGAGCCGCAGGCCGCCCGCGGGCGATGGCGCGATGCTGGGCGCATCCGTAGCCATCACAGCAGTGCTGCGCGCCTGGGACGGAGCGCATGATGGGCCGAGACGGCGGCGGCGCCTACAGTCCGGCCCTGCTCTCCCTGCCCTCCACGGCCCATAAGGAACGCGCCTTCCTGTCCGCCTGTCCGCGTGGTCATCTTGCCATACTGGGTTCAGGGCAAACATGGGAGCGCGGCCATACAATGCACTGGCAGGTCCAGGCCCGCCCAGCAGGCCGGCGCCGGCCCTTGCGTGCGGCTCCCGCCCCACCAATCCGGGGCGGTCGGCCCTCCCTCAGCACGCGTGCGAATACGAACTTCCAGGCGACAGGAAAGAGATGTCCCCGCGGCAGCTATGACCACGAGGCTCCTCTATCTGTTATATAGGGCGCCGTGTCGCCGTACTACTTGGGGCCCTGGCAGGGGCAATTCCCTTCCAGCTGTCCGGTACGGCCGGTGTGGTTAATTCCGTTGCAGGCAGGCACGGCCGTGGGCGCAGCCGGGGCGCACTTGTGAGTCCCGCAGGCCGACTCGACGATTGGGCCAGACAGACAGCGGACAGACGCAGCAAGCGCACCAGCAATCGTGCATGCGCATGCCCGAGAGGGTTTTGGTTTTCTGATCTATCGCCCTACTCCATTCAATTAAGGCGCGGGAAGCTCCTTCGCTGCACCCTCTATCTATCTACTTGTGTTTGCGCCCGCCAGCGCGCCAAGTAAGTTGTGTGCAGGAGCAGTAGTGGCACTCAAGCGCCCAGCCAGGACGCCGCCACAGCCTCGCACACTCAACGCCCGGCCCTTTCTGTATTCCCCCTCCCTGCCTGCCTCCCGCCCGGCAGGTTCCTTTGGCCGAGAGGACGCATGCATTGAAATAGCCCCCAACCAAACCCAATCAGCATGCACCAAGAGCAGCTGCCCCACGCCCAGCCCGCCACACCGTGCTTTCCTCGCCGCTTGAGCAACCTACCCCATCATGTTCGTTCGCAGCCCCCTCTCTTGCTTCATTTGCGGCCTCGCGGTCCGGCTCACTGCAAGTTCAGGCGCTGCCGCGCCGCGGCCGGCGTCCCGTCAGTCCAAGCACCCCTCCGAACGCCGTCAGTAACCCCACGCACGCTTGCACAACCCTTTTAAGCATTGCGTATCGCGTTTGTTCACCGTCGTCGACACAGCGGCGGCACGCTTGCCGACTGCCGCGGACGCATGGGACGAGCTATCTAGCTGCATGCAGCACAGCGGTGCCGCCCGCAGGCACCGGTCAGGTTCCGCCGGCACCGATGAGACGCCGCCGACACCGATAAGGTGCCGCCGGGGCAGGCAGGGCGCTGCCTGCCTCTCGCTGTGCCGCGTGCGGTCTTAGAACAGCGCCGAGAGCGGGGCTCCCGTCGGGTTGTCGAAGTAGCGCAGGGCGCGGCAGCTGAGGCGAGCAGCGACCGAGGGATGCCGTGGGGCAGCGACACGTGTCAGAGCAGCGCCCAGCGGCTGGCGGCACCGCGTGTACAGCAAGCGGGGAGGGGCGCACAGGTGGATGCGCATGGGTGGATGCGCATGGGTGGGTGCGCATGGGTGGGTGCGCATGGGTGGATCCGCACGGGTGGGTGCGCACGGGTGGGTGCGCACGGGTGGGTGCGCACGGGTGTGCGGCCGCTGCCGCAGGCTCAGGGAGCGGAGCGCAGCGCACGGGCAGGCGCCAACGCCCGCGTCGATGATCGCGCGCTGTCGCCACAATGCCGGCAAACGCACCTTCTCTTGAAGGACGCCACCACGCTCTGCTGCTTGGCTGACAGCGCGCCGTCACCCTACGGTGCGACGGGCGGAGGGAGCGGCGGGCGGGACGGACTGTTGTGCTGTGGGGATGGCTGGGGGGCAGCACTGCGCCGCCGAGTGAGGGGCACGTGGTCCTCACAGTCCGCAAAGCGAGGGCGCACATGGGCTATGGCGGCGGCGGGCAGCGCTGCGCGGCCTTCGCCAGTGAGCCAACGCAAGCAAGCGGCCCCACCTGTTCTGGCACCTCCACCAAGCGGTCCAGCCACAGCGGCTGGCCCCAGGCCCGCTCTGGCGTGTGTGGGTGGCCGTGCTCGGCCGGCCCCGAGCCGTCTGCGGGGTGCGACGCGGGAGGGCGATGCAGGTGCTTGCCCACGGGGCGTCAACGGCGCCTCAGGCCCAAGCAGCGGAGCGGTCGAAGCCTCGCCGCGGCCGCACCTACCCGGCCTTGCTGTGCCACGGACTCCCCTGCGATAGCACCACCCATCCACCCTGCCTAGGCGTTCCAAGCTGAGCGCGCAGACCCAGCACGGCCAGTGCGGCTAGCAGCAGCGGCAGCCCCGCACCTGCAGCTGCCTCCGTCGTGGCTTGTGTCTGTCCCGGCAGCAGGCTGTTCAGCAGCTCCTCGTTTGCTCGCAGCAGGTCGCCCGCAGCCACCGCCGTGAAGTGGGCCGACAGGGGCCGCGGCTCCGAGGGGGCGGCGCCGGGCTGCGGTGGGGGAGGGTGGCGTAGAGGGTGTGTTGTGGAGGGACGCGAGGGAAGCGGCGGTGCCGGCTGCGGTGATGGGCACAGCAGGCTGCCTAGGGCTGCAGTCGTCGGCATGGGCATCACCAACCCCCCGTTGGCCTCCAAAACCACACAACTCGCGTCCCAGTAGCCAGCCTGCCGGCCGGCCCCAGAGCGGCCCGTCTATCCCTCCCAGGCCCAGGTTGCTGGGCTACCAACACAACCCAAGCACCAACCGGGCACGCACCGGCATCCGTATTGTGCGGCCCGGGTCGGGCCAGGCGAGGCCCTGCCGCTCCACCACGTGCTCCCACTCCACGGGGAGCAGGCCGCGCAGGGGGCTGCCGTGGTGCCGGGCGCAAGCTGCGGGTGGGCGGCGCATCACGATTGGCGCAGCGACAGGGGGTCACGTCACAGCCACTGACACACCCGCTCAGCCCCTTGAGCCGCAGCTGCATCCCCAGTGCGCAGCCCGACGAGCCCCCGCACGAAGCTGTGGACGGCCTCACCGGGAGACTCGAAGCCCGTCCAGGAGCCTGCGGGCAACGGGCGGCGGCAGTTGCGAGTCAGCTGCGGCCGCGCAGAGCGTTCCGTGCGCTCCCGGTCCCAGCCCGACAGACAGGCAGCGGCAGAGCGTTCCGAGCGCTCGCGGTATCAGGTACTAGCCGGCCACGGGCGGGCGGCTCACACTGCAGCTGGTCCAGACTGGGCCCAAAGGGGCTGACGATGCCGGTGGTGGCGATGTGGACCCAGGGGATGGAGTGGCGGATGGGCTTGGGCAGCGCCCGGCCGGAGGGCAGCAGCACCTGAGACGGGATGGGAAGCGTGGATAGGTCGGGTCAGCGGTATGGATGGGGAGCCCCGACCCCTACCCTGCCACCGCAGCCCCGTGCACGCACCCAGTCCGTGGAGCAGTCGGCTGCCGGCCAAGCCACCGCCCCCACGCCCAGCGCCACAGCCACGCGCGTCAGCTGCACCGCTGCCTTGACAAACTGCTCCTTGGCTGCGGAGGCGAGAAAGCCGACGGGGAGGACGGCGATGGGATCCGGGGCGATGGCGTCACGGGGACGGGTGCCTGAGGGCCCCTGCTACATGGCCTGCGCCAGACAGGGCAAGGCGAGGGCCCTGGCGCACCCGTCCCTGCCTCTACCCGCCGCAGCCCCGCCTTACTGAGGTTGTGGTGGATAACCCCGGGGGCGTAGGCCACCACCCGGGCCAGGGCCGCCATCGCCTCATCGCTGGCCATGCCCTGCCACGATAGAGGGAGCAAGAGGGCACGGGGGTCTGGGCGGGAGCGAGGTGGGGGTCGTGCCCAAGGGACGAGGCATGTGGGCCAGGGCGTCCACCCAACCAGCCACTGCACAGGCAGCCTGCTGCCCGTCGCACCAGGGTCGATAGAAACACGTTAGCAGGGCCCCCGTGCAGCCGAGCTGCCACCTGCGGTGTAGGAAAGAGGGAAAGGAGCACCGGCGGCACTTCAGCCAGCCGGCCAGCACGGCACGCTGCGTGTACGTCGTCGGTGGCCCAGCACGGGACCGGTACACCCGCCACCGCCCGAGCAGGGGAGGCGGGGCGGGGGTGCCACAGGAGGCAACATACACAAGCGGACCGCGCCACGGGCCCTCCCAGGCAACTACCCTAGGTCCAAGGCCTATGGCCTACGGGACGAGCTTTGCACGGCCCATGCCAGGCCCATTCCCTGATAATGCGCTAATGGTGCGCCCCGGGTCGCGGCCGGGCCGCTCGCCTGCCAGTTGTAGTGGCCCGTGTGCTGGATGACCAGGTTCTTGGCCAGGCCGGCGCCCTCGGTGGGGTTGAGGCCGGCGTGCGTGTGGCCCATGCCCTGCCGCAGGGAGGGAGGGAGGGGCCGGGGGCGAGGCGACGAGCACGAGTGGGGGAGGGCG
Organism: Chlamydomonas sphaeroides; assembly: GCA_001662425.1. Lineage (NCBI taxonomy): Eukaryota > Viridiplantae > Chlorophyta > Chlorophyceae > Chlamydomonadales > Chlamydomonadaceae > Chlamydomonas > Chlamydomonas sphaeroides. The sequence continues at coordinate 8,774 of BDDC01002197.1, read as the reverse complement.
TGGGCGAGGGCGAGGGCGGCGCAGGGCAGCAGCAGCCTGAGCGCGGCGGCGGGACGGACGGGCGCGCGTTTACTGCCGTACTGCAGTGCAGGGCGCAGACTGGGTACCACGACGCCAGCCTCCAGCCACCTGCGTCCCCAGCCACGCTGCTTGGGCGCGGGCGCCAACTAAACCCAACGGATGCGGCTACGTGGGCCTCTGTCCACATCACAGCGCGGCTATGCAGGCCTCTGTCGACATCACAGCGCGGCTACGCAGGCCTCTGTCGACATCACAGCGCGGCTACGCAGGCCTCTGTCCACATCACAGCGCGGCTACGCAGGCCTCTGTCGACATCACAGCGCATAGCACGCATGGCACCGGCACGAGCCCCCGCGCACGACGCCCGCCCCCACTGGCACCCGCACCTGCGTGTAGTTGGGCTGCAGGTGCAGGTGCCAGTGGCCCAGCCGGCCGTGCGCAAACCAGTTGTGCTGCAGCCAGGTGCCCAGCATCTCGACCCGCTCCTCGCCGGGGGCCGGGCCGCCGGTGCTCTGGACTGCGGGCGGGGGCCAGCGAGCGGGCGGGCGGGGTGGCGAGAGGCAGCGGCGTGCATGGGCCGCAGGGGTGGCGCGCGGCAGCCGCTGGTAACATGGCACGCCCAGGCGCCGTACCGATGCCGGTCAGGCAGAAGAGCTCGCTCCTGGTGGCGGCGGCCTTTGGGAGGTGCAGGAGCAGGGGCAGAGGCAGCATCGATCCATGGGCCGCTGCTGCGCTGCCTGGCTGATGCGAGCCCCCACCCAGTGCTCGTGTCCCACCCCTGGCTGCTTCCCGCTCCTTCCCCCACCTGCATCGCTGCGGCCGGGTCCTCGATGTCCAGCGGCTGAGGCACACCTGCGGCAGGGTGGAAGAGCGGATGCATGGGGTGAAGGGAGAGGACGAGGGAGAAGGCAGAGGTGCGCGAGGGATATGAAAGCGCGACCACGCCTGCAGGAGAGCGGGTGGATGTGGTGTACGACAAGGGCGCGAGGGGCACGCAAGGCACCCTTGGAATGTGGCTCGAGTAAGCACACCGGGAAACCGGTTGGGCCAAACCCGCGCGAGCGATGGCGCACGCCAAGGCGAGGCCCCTGGGGACCCTCCTCGCAGGCCGCACCCAGGTCCGCGAACGCCTGTCGGAAGGCCTTGGTGTAGGGCCCCGGGGGGCCGAACAAGTAGCCGCCGCGGGAGGGCGGCCACTGCCCGCCTGCGTGGCGGCGGGGGCGTGGTGGCGGCGGGGCCGCGCGTTGGGCCGGGGCCAGCGGGCGAGCGGACGCTTGCCTATCAAGCCAACGCAACAGGCGCCCACCATGCGAGCTCCGTGCAATAACAGCCTGCTTGCATCTCCATGCGGGTACAGCATCCAAACGACTAAAATGCTTATAGCACACATGAGCACCAAGACTACGCCATCCATCCCAGGCCCCAAGTCAGCCAGTAGCCCCGGGCAGCCCTGGCACCGCAACTTCTCTCCTCCTACCCGAGTGCGGCATCCGGAGGTAGCCGCTCTTCAGTCGCAGCTTTAGCCGCCCCTCTGCGGTGCGCGGCGGTGGCTGCGTCACAGGGTACGCCTCGCCCCAGATCTGGTCCGCCACGGGAGGGGCTGCTTCCACCTCCTGAACGGGGTATGTGTTTGTAAGGGCCGCAGTTGCACCCCGTCAGACCCGCTCCCAGCCATGGCCCGAAGTCCGTAGCCAGCCCCCAGGTTTCCCTGCACGGCGCCGCCGTGCTTTTGCCGCACCATCCATCGCGCAGCGTGTGCCCCTCCTTCGGCTCGTTCGTCCCATCGCGGTCCTTGGCTGTACATTCCCTGCGCGACACGCCGAGCCATTCTCGTACCCGGATGAAGAGCTTGTGCACGCCCCCCTCGTACGCCTCCTGCGGTACCGGTACGACACCAGATCCCGTCACGACACGGGCATGCATGTGCTGGCGCACGGCGCAGGGCCGTACGCGCCCTAAGGTGGTTGGGGGCCCGCGGGGCGGCGCTGCTTGCACCAGGGGGGGCCAAGCCAAAGAGGATGGGGGGCGCTCCACAACACCCCACGCCTGAACCACCCAACCGCACCCACCACCCCACCAAACCCCATCCACACCCCAACGTCACCCTCGCAACGGAGCCCGCCCCACGCACCTTGTCCACTGCCTGGGCGGGGCGGCGAGGCAGGGGCGGCGAGGCAGGGGAGAGGGTGACAGAAGGAAGTGTCGGCAGAACATCCGCTGCCGCTCCTCAGCCCCCCATCCCCGACCCCTTCCCCCTGCGGTCCGCCCCGAGCCGCTCACACGGCTGCCCCGCGGGTGCGCCCAGCGGCCCACGGCAGCCGGTGTACTGTTCAGACAGGCTGGGGCTCACGCGCGGCCACGCACCTCCCGCGACACCACCTTGGCCCAGCCCTCGCTGTCGTTGTCAATGTACAGCTGCGGCGCAAGGGGGCATGGAGGCGCGGCGTCTGGGAGCCGTGCAGACGCAACCAACACCACACACGACGCCATGTCGGGCCCCTGCCGCACGTCCCGCCCCTTTCCCCGCCGCAAGACTCTAGCTCGGTAAGCCGTGTGCACACACACCTCTTCCCTCTTCCATGACGTACCGCCTCCAACCCCCCAACCCCCTCCAGGGTCCCCACCAGGGCCATCCAGTACAGCGGCACCCCCGCCAACGCGCTGAGCATGGTGTCGGTCAGCATGGTCTGGGGCAGGCGGTTGGCGGTTGGGCACAGGCAGTGTCGGACATGGTGGTCGTTGGGCGTTGTGGAGGCTACAGCGGTTGGCGGTTGGCGGGTGACCGCGTTGATATCTCCGCGACCGCATGTGCCCACCTGGTCCTCGTGCAGGAAGCGGCCGTTGTTGCGGACCAGCCTGGACGATATGTTGGCCAGGACCGAGGGGTCCTCCGCCCAGCGCACTGGGCGGCGAGGACGGAGGGAGGGGGCGGGGCAGCTGGCGTGCGCTTGAGCGACATGAGGCGGCTCCACATGCAGCCAGTCAGACAGGCAGGCAGGCAAGCAGGCAGGCAGGCAAGGGCTGCAAAGGAGCGATGGATGGTGCTGAGGGTCCTGGCATGTTGCCAGCGGCGCGCGCGACGGCGCAGCGAGGGGTGCCGGGCCGGGTGTCTCACCCACTCTCTGCAAGGCGTCGTACACCACGTAAAAGGCGGGGCCGTTGGGGGCGGCGTTCTGGGCAGGGGCACGGAGAGGAGCGGCGAGGGTGTGAGGGCGGCAAGGATTGATGCAGGCGGGGCGGGGACCGGGCAGCAGGAGGAGCGGTGGGCGGCGCGTGCGTGAGACGCGGGCTGCTGCACCGGCCTGGGGGTCAGTGCGGGGCGGCTCGAGCTACAGAAACTACGAAATAGTGCTACAGGGACAGCGAGCTTCACGCGCCGTGCCACATGTTGGTAGGGCGATCAGGCAGGCCGAAACCCCTGCCAGTACGGACGCTGTCCCCCGGGGGGGGATGCATGAGTGCCCGCGGCATCATGGGTCGCAGTGCACGCTGCCGGGCTGGCTGGGGCGAGGGCAGCCACGCACGCCGTCTGCCTGCCGTACCTGTATGTAGGAGAAGCCGCCGTTGATGCAGTTGGGGCACTCGGCCTGGAGGGGGTCGGGGTGGGGAGGGTAAAGAGTGGGCACGCCCATTGGCAGGGTCGAGTGGTGGGTGGCCCTCCGCGGCTTGGGCAGCTAGGTGGCGGGCTGGGGCAGAGCACGCCGGCGCCGCAGTGTGCCCTGATGATGGGCGTGATGGGACCGACCGCGTAACTATCACCGTGCACCTGCTGTCGTACGCGGCCCGCACCTGACTGATCATGACGTAGTCGCTGGCGGGCGGCGCCTTGACAAGTCCGTACCAGTCGCCCAGCGGGACCGTGTCCTGGCCGGCGTGGGGGAAGGAAGGAAGGAACGCTGGGGTCACGGTCATGCGATCCCTCCCCGAGGCCTTCCCGGTGGCGAAAAGCGACCGGCGCCCAGGCAAGGGTGGGGTCACTGGCCAGAGCTGAGCGGATTGCCGAAGGGGGCCCGCCCGGATCGTGCAAGACCTCTGCCTAACCCCATCCGGCCCACCGACGACATCACGTTGCATCGTGCCGCACGCCGCACGCCGCACACAGCGTTACGCCATGGTTGGTCCGTCTCGCGCATGGCTTCCTTCCCCCCTGCCGCGCCCCCTCCCCCTCGTGCACCGCCGCTGAGTCGCTGTGCACATCATGTGGACTAGCATCATCGTCCTGGCTTGTGGTGGATACGTGCATACATTTTAAACACCTCACTCGCCGATACCAGCATCCCACCCATCACCGCCTCCCCCCCATGGCCCTGTCCCGACCCCAACCCCACCTGGTCAACCGCCATGACGTTGTAGCCCAGCGCCACGGCGCGGGCTGCGAGGGGACGGGAGAGGAATGAAGGGGAGATGGGTGACGGGGAGGAGGGGTATTGGCGGCCAGCGTGCCAGGGTTGCTGTCAGGTCCCGACGCCGTGTCGCCAGCACAGCGCTCCGTTGGCCTGCGCCCCGCCGGGCTCCCTCCGCCCCTCTGCCGCCAGGAGCCGCCCTGCCCCAGGCTCTCTCACCCCCACGCACCCATCGTAAACCACTTGCGCCACCATACAATGCTGCCGACCTGGATGGATGGGTTTGGGGGCGGAATTAAGATCAAGTTAGAGCGGGACGGGTGGCGGCGCGGGTGAGGCCAGCGGCGAGCCTGGATGTGTGTTAGTGGGCGGCTGGGGGATCGTGGTAAGGGCACGGTGCGGTTCCTAACCACGAATGACTAGCGGCCGGACGGAATGTGCGCAAGCCCGGGCCTAATGCCCGGCATGCACCATCCCCGTTCTGCAGGTGTGCTCAGGGCACTTCATGCCAGAGCGCCAGAGGCCCGAGCCGCACCGAGTGCCTAAAGTACTCAAAGCCTGATTCGTAGCGGCGGCCGCTGCGGGGAGGGGAGGTAGAGGAAGGGTTGGCAGCCACCCATGGCGCGAGGGCCGCAGCCTCCCGAGCCCTCGCTTCCGCGTGGTTGCGGTTGGAGATACGGTCGCGCCCTGCTCGCGCGGTTCTGCCGGCCGGCGATCGCATCCCGCGCTCCTGCTTCCCCCAACCGGCCCCGCCCGGCCGCACCCGTTGTCCGCCAGGCGGTACCAGCCGCACGAGGTGTTGCCTGGGGGAGGGGAAGGAAGGGGGCACGGGATGCAGGTGCAGGGGGTAAGCGAGGGTGTGCATTGCAGCTGGGGGGGCCTGTTGCGACGGCGATGGCATGGAGCGCCGCCGGCCTGGCTGCGCGAGCGCCGCCCGGCCCCTTGGTCCAATAAACCCAGGCCCTCTCGTCTACCCTCTCCCGCGTCCTACCGTATCTCCCCTCCCCCGTCCCCACCTGTCCCCTCCAGGTGGTGCCGTACGTCATACCCATGGAACAGCCGGGCCAAGCGCTGGGGGTTCAGTGCGGGATGGGGGTGAGGTGTGGCATGGGGGAGGGGAGGATAAGGGGGTTGACGTAGGGTATGGGTGGCCGACATGACCCAGCTGCGGTACCTCATGCGGGCTGGGCACTGGGCACGATGGGCTCTGCTTCCGCGGGCCCCAGGCCCCACCCACCGCGCAGTCCTCGGGCTGCTCCAGGATGGGCAGCACGTGGCCGTAGCCCGCGCGGCGGCAGCTGCGGGGAGGTAGGAGGCCACCCAGTGTGTTGCGAGGACGGTAAGCTGTGAGTGCACGCAGGAGCGCGGCGGTGCAAGGGCCTCGGAGGGATGGCGGGTGCGACGCCCACTGTTGCAATCCCGCGCGGCGGCCAGAGCACGTGATGGCATGCCGCGATGCCAACGTGGCTCGTGTTCTGCCATCCCCAGCTCCCATCCGAGCCTGCCGCTACCCTGCCCGATGCTCAACAGCCGGCGGCCGATCTACACCATGATAGCGGCCCTTAATCTCAGTGCCACGGGGCAGCACACCGCATACGACAGCGGGCCGCCTACCCCCACGGGTCCTGCGAGCCAGGTCTTAGGTTTGCTCTCATCGCTGCAGCTGCGCCCTGCACGACCCTGGCCTGAGGCAACGCCCAGCCCAGCAGCTGCAGCTGGAGTCCAAGGACCCTGCCATGGACCCACACTACCTTGTGCCGGCACTGGCGGCCTCCATGGCGCATCGCCGTCCCCTGGCCCGGCTGATCAACGCCGTCATGCCAACGCAAGCGCTGATCGCCGCCTGCAGGGCTGTGCTCGCTCTGCGCTCCATCTCCCTCCAGCGAGGACTTCGCCGTTCCCGGCCCACGGCGCCATCCCACCCTCCTGTGCCCCCGCCTGCCTTCCCCGGGCCCACCGGTCCACCAGGTGAACTGCCTGCTCCAGGCGGTCCTCCGCAAACATTATGAGCTCCTTCTTCCATCTGCGGGGGCATGGGATTCGGCTTGCGCAGCATACGCCCTGGGGCAGCCGCCCCTGGACAGCCGGTCATATTATATGTCACTCTAGTCCGGATGAGGATTCCACGCGATGTTTCAGTTGTTCTCGCTCCCAGCTGTCAGACCATCGCGGGACGGATATGCAGGCACGACCTACGCTGTGTTCGCGAAGGCCAACTTTGATTGCTCAGCAGTATCCAGGGGTCCCACGTATCCGCTCAGCTTGCCGGTCGAGCAGAAGTCCACACTGCGGCATCGCAGCTGGTCGTAATATGGCGTAACGTGCAGGCGACCGTGTGCAGTAAACAGAAGCGTGATAATCAACAGCGCAAGAGCGCGCAATACACACGCGTGCTCCATCGTTTGGCTGTGGCATCCTAAATCCAGAGCGGGCTTTGATGATGCTTGACTTGCAGCATGTTGGGTGGGGAAGTGAGGGATTGGGAGATTTATGGGCCCGGCCGATAGCCGTGTCACAAACCCTGGTCCGTCACACGTTCACCGTGTCGGCCAGCGGAGCCGCTGGTGTCGGCGTCCTAGGCTGCCGGTCCCGGGTCTCCTTACAACACCACCACTCGTCCCCCGACGGCGCGGCATGCCCCTTTGGATGACCGTAAGGTGGCACCGCGACACTGTAAGGTTAGCCCTGGTTAGCTCGGCATGCTCGCAACAACAGTAGTCCCCACTCGGAAAGGGAAAAGGGCGTAGCTCCCAACGTCCAACCCCTTCTTCGTCTGGGGTCTCCGGCGGGCTCCGGTGCAGAACTGGGAGGCCGAGGAAGCACGTAAGCAACCCGAAAGGAGGATGGTTGCGAGAGGCTAAACTTGACGCCGTACATATTCGGCGCCAGATTGGCATTGCGTGGCTCATATGGCCTGTGTGCGCTCATCGTGGCTCAAAGCGCTCACAATGGCTTACACGGCTCACATGCATGCATACTGGCTTACAAGGAGCTGGGCGCACAGGCTTTTCACGGTCACCAAAGGTCCGCGCAGGGGGCTGCGGGGGTGATAACCGGGATCCGTCCGATTCCGGCCGTCCGCGGCCGGGGTTGGCGCTGCCCATGCCCAAGTAAGTGCTGCGCGAGCGCGAGTCATCTCCCCCAAGCCATATCTACACACCACCCGCGCGCATATGCAACACTCCAACGCGCCAACTCCCGCTAGCTCGCTGAGCGACTGCCGCCGCCCCCTACAGGTTCTTTACAACAAGCCGAATTGCTTGAACTTGGCCAGCTTCTGGTCTTGCCCTCTGGATCACCTCTTAGTGCACGGCCAATGCTGGACCGATGCAGCGATGGCGGCAGCGCGCGGCTCGCCGCCGCGTCATTGCAGAAGCCAGCGCCGACTTGCGATGATGGAGATGCCGATGCAGCTGGACGCAGGCGCGCAGTGCGTGCCGCGACACTGGAGGACGTGTTGCTCGAGCTGTCCATCCCCGCCCGGGACACGCTGTACGTACCGCGCCCTGCGACACGGGACGCGCCGTGACCTGCCGCGGTGCTCCGCCGACCGACAGCTCCGCGCGGCGTCGATCGGCGCGAAGCGCCCAGAACGGATGCGTGCAGAGCGCCCAGCTGGTGCTGACTCCAGCCGATGTCACCCAGCCAGGAGCGCCTTGACGAGGTGCTGTCGCCGCTGGCGAGCTGGCCGCGCTGCGCCGAGGTTGGCCTGCAGCTGCACGACTACAGCGACGCAGAAGGGTCATTTCTGCTACGGTGAGCTGTGCGGCATCAGGTGACGCAGCCAGCCAGCATGGGCAGGCGGGTTGGGGCGGCGGCCGAGCCAGGGCCGGGGGCAGGACCGGGCCTCTCCGAGGCTGCTGTGGGAGGCAGGCCCCAGGAGTGATGCACGGAGGAGCGGTCGGAGGCCGAGCGGTTGGGGGCCGAGCGGTTGGAGTCGCGTGCCTAGCGATTAACAGCCCAATTTCCGGCACACGCCTCATCAACAATCCCTTAAGCAAGGGTAATTGCATCATAGTCGTCACGAGAGCCCCCAGC
>BDDC01002195.1:3296-14398 GCA_001662425.1 Chlamydomonas sphaeroides | reverse complement strand
TGTGGTGGGGGGTCGGCTGGAGGTGGTGTGCGCCTGAACCGCCTTCTGTTCGTCCTTTCATCTTGATCGCGCTGTCCTGCTCATTGCCTCGTGCGAGGCTGTCTGTCATGCTTCCGTACGTTGATTCCTGACTGGTGTGCCGGCGTGCGTCTGACTGGGTGGGTCTGGTAGTATAGGGGAAAGGTTCGCGCCGTGCAGCCGGCGCTGGCTTGGCTTGCGGCTGGGTGGATCGGACTTTATGGGTGGATCGTCGGCGGCGTCTTTGTCGCTGGTTGGGGCTGGGCGTGCTCGCCCCATCCGCGCGCGCCGCACTGTGCTGTTGCTTGGATTGGTTCGTCTTGCCTGCTGGTGCTGCCGTGTGCTGTGTGGCGTGCGTGATCTGACTTGGTGCGCATCGATGTGTGGAGGGACAGCTCTACTCCTCCTGCGGGGGGCGGTGAAACGAACTCTTCTTCTTCTTCGCATATTGCGGGTGCTTGGATGAGCCTGTCTTGCCTGCTGGTGCTGCCGTGTGCTGTGTGGCGTGCGTGATCTGACTTGGTGCGCATCGATGTGTAGCGGGGATCAAAGCTCTACTACTCCTGCGAGAGGCGGTGTAACGAAGTCCTCTTGACGGGGGGCCAAGCAGGCAAACAAGCACGCAGGGGAGAGCATACCGTAGCCACGCAACGGCACGCAGCAGCCGGCCAACTAGTGAGTACTCACCTGGTGGCACGTTACACGCCGTCTGCAGCTCGACGGAGCGCACTCGCTCCCTGCTGCGTGCTGCCATCGTCCGCGTTTCTCCTTTCTTTGTGCAAAGGCTCGCAGGCAGACTCACGCTCAGGCCACATAGGAACGCGGGTGCACCGACTCGGACCGGTATGCTCCAGCCCCAGTCGCTACGTGCTACGGTCACACACCGGGCCGCCAGGTAGGGCTGCTGGTTGAGCGCCATCCAGGCCTGCTTTGCTTGTTCACGGGTCCAGACTGGCAGCCGAGCGGTCCTGTTACTGCATTTGGAGAAACGCTTCGCGCGCTCCCAAGCACCAAGACGTACCCGCGCACCAAGACGTACCCGCCAGACAAGCGGATAAGCGGTCCGCACCGGTGCACCAAGACGCACCCGCCCACGACACGAGTTGCGGCCGCGAGGCCACCGGGAGGCGGTTTGCGGTGCTGAATGGCACGCACCTCGCCCCATATGGGGCATGTATGGTCGCACGTCACCACAACTGACTGCACCCAGGAGACCAAGTAGACCGCCGGGCCAGCGGGCTCGTCGCAGGCCTGTCATACGGTAGTACTCGGCATCACTTGTCGGATATAGCATACACCCCACATGCACGACCTAGGCAGGGCCGCCGCCGTCAAGCCCCGGGCGACGCCGGCGTCGCCGCCGTCAAGCCCCGGGCGACCCCGGCGTCGCCGCCGTCAAGCCCCGGGCGACCCCGGCGTCGCCGCCGTCAAGCCCCGGGCGACCCCGGCGTCGCCGCCGTCAAGCCCTGGGCGAGCCCGGCGTCGCCGCCGTCAAGCCCCGGGCGACCCCGGCGTCGCCGCCGTCAAGCCCCGGGCGACCCCGGCGTCGCGGACGGCGGGCGGCGTCCCGGCCGCTGCGAGGCGCCCGGGCTGGGCGCCGGCCGGAGCGGCGACCCCACCGCCGACATGGCTGGCAGCGCAGCCGCCCTCCCGACTCTCCAACCAGCCAGCGGAGGCGCCGCCGCCCGGGGCCCGGCGGCAGGCGCCACCGCCGCCGCTGCCGCCCGCCCGGGCGCTGCCGGTACGGACGCAATCCCAAGCTCAGCCCCGGCCCCCTCCACACGCGGGCTGCAGGCACCCCAGCCCGGCTGCGGTGGGCGTCTAGGAGTGGCGGGCCCGCTCCTGCCGCTCCAAGCAGCTGGCGCGGCCGCGGCCTCGGCCGCAGGCGGCGCCGCAGCCACACTCGCCCTCTCTGCAGCGCCCGGCCCTGGCGCGCGCGACGGCAGCACCACCGCCGCCGCCAGCAGCAGCAGCAGCAGCAGGGCCCCGGCGGCCGCCGCCACCGTGAGCTGCGCCGCGAGCCAGCGGCGCGGCAGCACCGGCACGGCACCCGCCAGCAGCGGCACGACGTGCACCCACAGCGCCGCAATCCACGGCCGCAGCGAAGGTAGGGAGCCGAGGCAGCCGAGGCATGCCGCCTGCCCCTGTGGCCCTTTGGCTCCGGCGGAGCCGGAAAGGGGCTGCGGCGCCCCCAGCCCGAGCCAGTGCGCTGCGTCCGTGGGCTCGCGAGCGGGCGGGCGGGACGACGGTGCGGCCAGAGGCCCCAGGCCGGGCCCGGGCCAGTGCGCTGCGTCCGCCGGAGGGTGGGCGGGCGAGCAGGCCGGGCGGTGCGCTGCCTCCTCCTCCGCCGCCGGGGGTCCGCCTGCCCGTGCGGCGGACGGCAGCTGCCCGCAGCGGCGCAGCAGCGGCGACCCGACGCCTGCTCCCTGTGCAGCGGCGCCCCTTGGCTGGGAGCCAACGTCGGGGTCCCAGGCGGCGGCGGCCTGGCCAACCGCGGCCCTGGGCTGCCGTACGGCCGCCTCCGCTGGCTCCTCCTGGCCGTACTCGCCGTACCGCAGCGCCCGCATCAGGGCGTACGGCAGTGCGGCGTGCCACGTCAGCTGCAGCAGCGCCCAGGCCCGCGCGCTGCCCCCCAGCAGCGCCAGCGCCGCCAGAGCTGCGGGCGAGTGCAAAAGCAGCAGCAGTAGCAGAAGCAGCAGAAGCAGAAGCACGTTCAGCCAGAGAGTTGCTTCCATTCTAGCCAACACACAACAAACACGGAGTAGCGGTTTGATGTGAACTAGTTCAGTTCTGGTTGTGTGATAGCTTGACGTGCATTGTGTGCAATTGCATACCCGGGCTCACCTGCGGGCGAGTGCAGCAGCAGCAGCGCGGCCGACGCGCGCCACATGGCCGCCACCAGGGCGGCGCGGGGGGCGCCGGCACCGGGTGCCGAGCGCACAGGCGCGCGCGGTAGAGTTGAGGAGGCGGCTGTTCCGGCGGCGGCAGCCGGGGCCTCGGGACCGCTGTGTGCTTGCGCGCCTGCGCCGAGCGCCGGCCTCCAACCGGCGGAGGCGCTGCTGCGCCCCGCGGCGGAGGCGGCGGGGAGCAGACGGCTGCAGGCCGCGGCGACGGAGCAAGCCCAGGCGTGGTGGGCAGCCGGGGGCGGCGTGGGCTCGCCTGAGCGTCCGGGCTGCCGGCCGCTGGGCTGCCGGCGGGTGGCGGGCAGGAGCCGCGGCAGCAGGCCACACGCCGCCAGCCAGGCGGCCAGCAGGCAGCAGCCCAGCAGCGTGCGGCCTGGGGGGGGAAAGGAGTTGGGGAGGGGTAAGGAGATGGGGAGGGGTAAGGAGATGGGGAGGGGGAAGGAGATGGGGAGGGGGAAGGAGATGGGGAGGGGGAAGGAGATGGGGAGGGGTAAGGAGCAGCGCAGTTGGGCAGCAGGTTGTGGTGGGCGCAAGGGGGAGTCCTGCGGGTGAGGAGCAGCTGCAGCATGCGGCCGTTCGGAGGCAGCCACGACGCCTGCGCGGCTTTGTTGCCCAGCCCTCGCATCTCGAATCGACTCGGTTGTGATCATCGATCCAGATAGGACGGCGCAGCGCCACCTGACCGCACCTGCGGCGCCCGCGCGGCACGCCATCGTCGCGGCCCCGCTGCCCACACCGCCGCCCCACAGCACCGCCACCGCCGGACTCAGCAGCCGCCACGCCCAGCCGTCGCCAGCGGCTGCTGTCGCGGCCTCGGCCCCGGCGGCGCCACCGCCGCCCAGCCACCCGGCGGCGGCGGGGAGCCAGCCCCAGGCCAGCCTAGCACGAGCGCTAGCGGCCTCCGGCGCAGGTCGGGTCCAGGGCAGGCGCCAGGCGCTGGGGCCCGGGTTGGGCTGCCCGACCCACATGGAATGCAGGAGGCCGGCGGGGCGGCGGTGGGCGCAGGCGGTCCAGAGGAAGGGCAGGCGGACGAGCAGGGCGGCGGCCAGGGAGCCGGCTGCCGCGGCTTGGATGCCGCGGCGCGCGGCTGCGGCGTGGGCTGCGAGCAGGCCCTCGGCTGCGGCGGCCGCCGCGAGGTGGTGTAGGAGGGAGGAGAGGGAGGCGGTGTGTAGGGCGATGCTGCGCAGGGTGCGGGCGCAGTCCTGCGGTGGGCGGGAGGTGGGGACAGGGGCTGGTGCGGGGGGCGGGCACAGCGGGGAGGAGAGGAGGTCCGGCCGTGGGATGGGCGTGCGCGCACCTCGAGCAGGGCGGCCATCCTGCCACCCAGTGACGACATGTGCTGCACATGATGAAGCAGCTGGCTGCAGCAGCTGCGTGGGGGCAAGCGTAGGAGGTGGGTCAGCGCGTCGATTATGCCATGCTTATGCGCAATTACAGTAAGCGACGGACCTGGAAATAAGGTGCACGGGCGCCAGCAGCTGCCGGAGAAGGAAATTTGTTTGCTCCTGCTCACGACGCAGGCCCTCCAGCGCGGCGAGGAACGCCTGCGACCTGGTCGTCAACGCGCGCTCCGGGCGCGGCGCCTCACTATTGGCTGGCTGCTGGTTCATATCTGCTTGAATTTATGAGACGTTGTAGCTGTCGTGGTGGCCGGCGAGCGACGTGGCGCAAGCAGCTGTCAGTCGCTGCCTCGCGGCAGCTTGCGATTCGCAGCTTGTAACATGATCAAGGTAGGTATGGTATAGTTACATTTACCAAATGGATTACTTGCCAGCCTATCTCCAGGTGTCCAACGTGTCCTGATCCAGGACCACCCCCGCCCCCCGCGTCCACCCTTGTCCAACTGAACGTCGTTCCCGCTTGGCCCAGAACAGCTCCCCTTCCACTACCCGGGTACCATAGGATGCATATGCGGACCACATCCAGGATATCTGTGCTACGGCATGCTGGCTGCTGCAGCACCTGCCCTCCCCCCCTCCCGCCCGCCGGCGGACGCAGGCGACTGGCCCGAGCTCCTGGCGGCCCAGCCCCAACGCTACCCCGCAGGACGGGAGGGGCCGCAGAGGCAGGCGGTATGCGGCGCCGCCGGACACGCCGGCTGCCACCGGCTTCCTCGGCTCCTCTCCTCCTGTGTGCGGGCCTGCGGCCGTGGGGTGCGGCACTTTGGCCTGTGGGTTCTCGCTGGCGCGGCGGCTGCACGGCTGCACTCCGTGCCGCTGCTGGCAGACGCCGTGCCTGCGCTACAAACGACGGCATGCGTACAGACCATTGCAGCAGCATTATACATACATAGATGCGTCCCTTGGAACATGCTCCCGGCTCGGTATCTCAAGCGCCGCACATCCATCGCATCTTCCACAGCAAGGCCTATTACCCCTTCCTGAACGGCTCTCCTCTGCTACAAACGACGGCATGCGTCCAGGCAGCAACGCAGCGTCGGTTCCCATCTTTGCCTCCTTCCTCTCAGGTGGTTGCAAGGGGTTGTAGGCACGCGGCCGGGTCCCTGCGCCACGGTTACAGGGCTGCACAGCCCCCCAAAACACACCCTCGCCCGCAAGCTCCCGTTGCCCGTTTCAACTCGCCGACGCCTCCACGCCTGGCCAAAGCCAAAGCTGTACGCAGTACGGTACTTCCCCCGCCACGCAGCACCAAGGCGCTGGTGAGCTGCTTGGACAACCCCATGCGGACACACTGCCGCCTCTGGCATCACCGTCGTCCGAACAACAAGGCCCTCCAGCCGCCCCCTGCCTTTGCGCACCAGCCGCCAACAGTCCGTGGGCGCCCGCAACATACCAAGACGCGGCCGTGTTCGTTGAGGACGCCAGCCCAAGCCGCGCACACGTTGCGATGCCGGCAACGCGCACCCACCACGGGCCACTAAGATGGCACTACGCCGCGGCGCCGGACCTGCGGCAGTGGGCTGCGCTACGGCGCCCCGCGTCGCGCCGCGGGCCACACCGCCTGGCGTGGCCGCCAACGGCGTGGCGCCACGGGGGGCAGCGCCGCACGAGCGCCCCGCCTCCAACGCGGCTCCACAGGGAGCAGCGAGGGCGTCGATCGACCGCCCGGCCGGGCGGGCTGCCCTTCAAAGTGGCTCCACGGGGGGCGGCGAGGGCGCCAGCGCTCGGCCAGGCGTCCCGCGACTGCACAGCCCGCGCGGAGCCGCTGCCGGTGCGAGCGTGGAGCTCGAGGTCGCGTTGGGCAGCGCGCCCGGCTGACCCGAGGCCGGCTGCGGCGCCTAGCGTCGTGACGCGCGCCGGCAGGGACGCGCAGGGGCTGCTGCCGCGGGCCTCAGCGTGGGACTGAAGGCTTGAGGGACTGCAGCCGTGGGCAGCGCGCCTAGCTGCGGCGCCTGGCGGGCGGCACACCCCATGGCGGCTGACCCATGGCGGCGGGCCCGAGGCGACCAGCCTGCAGCGCCGGCCCCGGGGCGCCAAGGGGTGCCACCGGCGCCATAACGAGCCGCCACAAGGACCCAGGTGCCGCAAGACGCGCCGGCGGCGCCGCCAGCGACTCCGGCAGCGGCAGCTTCTCGCACATCGGCATCTCGACGCTGACCAACCTGAGCGGGGAGCTGGCCTTCAACGCGGGAGTGCCGGGCGGCGCCGCCGCCAGCAGCGGCGGCGCCCCGCAGCTGCTCGTGTCCGCCAAGCTCGTGTCGGGCGCCGACATCCTCTCGGCACGCCATGCGGGTGCCGCCGGCAACGAGCTGCCACGTGGGCACCACCGGCGCCGCAAGGTGCCAGGTGAGCCGGGCCAGGCGGAGCACCGCCAAGGCCAATGGGGCTGCGCCAAGCACGCGGGGACCTGGCGGGGCATCGCCGCTGCAGAGGCGTGGGAGTGCCCCAGGTGGCCCGGGCGTCCCGCCGACTGCACGGCCCCCTCCGAGCCGCTGCCGGCCGCAGCGTGGGGCTGACGTGGGCCGCGGGCCCGGCTGCGATGTCCAGCGGCCGACACATCGGCGCCCGACCCCAGGTGGCCTGGCCCCAGCTGGCCGCGGCTGCAGCGGAGACCCCACATAGGGTGCCTCAGCGCCCCCCAAGCAGGGGCGCACGGAGGGGCGCCGAGCCCGCGAGGAGCTTGAGGGGCAGGGCGGAGGCGCGGCGGTGCCGGAAAGCATATGGTGTTGGGGCCAGGCGCCACCGCCGCCCCGGGCACAGGCCGCGCCGACGCAGGCCACGCCGCCGGTGCGGGCTCGCCGGGGTGGGTGGTGGGTGGGTGGGTGTCGCCGCAACTCGCCGCAGCTGTGCTGACCGCCGCTCAGCTCTCGGCCCGCCGGGCGCCAGTTTGCGGCGGACCATGACCATAGCGCGGCTGCATCTGGTAGCCGCGGCGCGCGCCATCGTATCAGCGCGCCACCGGCAGCCGCCTGGCCTCCTGAGAGGAGCGGCGCGTGTGG
The DNA here is from genome assembly GCA_001662425.1 of Chlamydomonas sphaeroides. Lineage (NCBI taxonomy): Eukaryota > Viridiplantae > Chlorophyta > Chlorophyceae > Chlamydomonadales > Chlamydomonadaceae > Chlamydomonas > Chlamydomonas sphaeroides. The sequence continues at coordinate 7,078 of BDDC01002195.1, read as the reverse complement.
GCTCGCCGCCCACACGCTGGCGGGCGCTGCGGCTGCTGGCGTGCCGCCAGTGCGGCGCTGCGCTCTCGCAGCGATGGCGCACTCGCAAGCGGCTTGCGTCGCCGCTGCCAGGCGCGCAGCCGCTCGTCAGCTCGGTCCGCCCGCGCCAGCGGACGCACGACATTGCCGCAACACGCGCCGGTGGGGGCACGCCGGCCTCGCTAGCAGCTGGGCTGCGCTGCGGGGCTGGCGCGCTGTGCCGATCGCCGCTCAGCTCGGCTCGTGAGGCGCCTGGCGCAGGGGGCGCGACGGCGCCCACGCCCGCGACTTTGCTACTTGTTAAAGTGCAGGTGCAAGGCCGCGCCTCAGCTCGGGCCGCCCGCGCCAGCGGCCGCCCCGACCACAGCTGCTGGCCCCGCGGGCGGCGCCGCGGCAGCGGCTTCAGCGGCGGCCAGGAAGGCCGCGGCGGCGCCTGGGGTTGGGGGATTGGGGCCGGGACGGGCGGGCGGGCGCAGGGGTGATGGGCTGCACGCGGGCGCTGCGCACTAGAGCCGGCCGGGGGCCCTTCCTCGGCCTCAACGGGCTCGGCCGATGCCCACAATGCAATAACGGTAACAAAGGGACTACGCTGGTCGCATAGGTACGAAGGGCGGCACTCGGCACTCGGCGCTGTCGCCGGCGTCGGCGGGGCCCCCAGAGGCATGCACAAGGGCCATGCACACGCCAGCGGCACGTGCACACCTCACGGATGCGACGCCAGTCCATGGCTGCTCCGCCTCACCTCTAACCTCCAGGCCATCCCAGGCCACCCGAGGACGGCGCTGGCTCACCCCCAGGCCACTTTCAGGCCACCCCAAACCACCCCAGGCCTCACCTCTTGCGCGCTGCGCCGGCGTCCGCCCCGCCTTGTCGCGTGCCTGCGCCGCGGCCGGACAGCGCTGCAGCAGCAGCCGGCACACCTCCGAGTGGCCCTGCCAGGAGGGGGGAGGAGCGGAGCGAAGGCGTGATGCCGGGGCGCGCGGGTTAGGGGAGCGGCCACTGCAGCTGGCGCGGTCTTGCCCGACATCACCGGCCCCGACGCGTGTAGGACAGGTGGGAGAGCGCCGGGCGGGGGCGAAACCGGGGGGGGGAGGCTGTATATCATGGGAGTAACGAAGTAGTTGCGAACCTCCGAGCGTAAGCCCGGCGGGGGAGTCGGGGGTTCGGGGGGTCGCGAGCTGCAATGCCGTGCAGCCTGCAGCTGGCCCGGCCTTGTGCGGAGACACAACCCGCCCCCCATGTGGGCACAACTCGGCCTCACGCCCCATGCGGAGACGGTGGCCCCCAGGTCTGCGACCAGGCGACTGCCCCAGGCGTCGTCGTGGCCCCACCTGCTCCGCGGCTTTGCGCAGCGCGGTCTCCCCATTGTGAACAACCGCAGTCACGTACATACCACGATGACGCTGAGACTATACCATGCCGGCCTCTAGCTATGGATGCGAGGATACATGTGAGGATGCCTGCGTACATGTACGATCGCACCTGCTCCGCGGCCTTGTGCAGCGCGGTCTCGCCGTCGCAGTCGGCAGCGGCCGCGTCGGCGCCGGCGGCCAGCCTGCAGGGCAGCACGGCGCGGGTGGGCATGTGGGTCAGCACATGCGCAGTGCTGCCACTTGCCACGGCTCCCATCGCCCGGGTGGGCAGGTGCGTCGGGTCGCGCAGCCACCTTGGTGCCAGCGCAGCCACCATGCCTGCCCGGAGGGCCTGCAAGGCCATGCGGAGGGCCTGCAAGCCCGTGCGGAGGGCCTGCAAGCCCGTGCGGAGGGCCTGCAAGCCCGTGCGGAGGGCCTGCAAGCCCATGCGGAGGGCCTGCAAGCCCGTGCGGAGGGCCTGCAAGCCCGTGCGGAGGGCCTGCAAGCCCATGCGCTGCAGCCGCTGCCGCAAGGCGGGCTGCACTCGCCCAACCCGGCCCTGGCGTACCGGCCCCGTGGCACTGTCGCCCGCGAGCCGCTGACTGTGCCCGACGCGCTGCTTAGCACGTAACGACCAAGGCTATGCACCATGTGGTGATGCCAGATACACCGGCAGCAGAGCTGGCGCGACTCACAGTGCCTCCAGGACACGCATGTGGCCCTGACCCGCGGCGCGCTGCAGCGGCGTGGCGCCCATACCACGGGTGCGGGCGTTGGCGTCGGCGCCTGCGGGTTGGGTGGGTTGGGTGGGTGGACGCGGCAGGCAGACAGCGCGTGGTGATTGGAAAGGAGCGGGCGTCGGGATATGTGCATGGGGCGCGTCGGCACGCGCCGGGGTCGGTAGGGGCAGGCGAGCTGTGTTGGCGTGCGTTGCAGGGGTTAGGGGCGGGGTCTGGGTGGGTGGTGTGCCCAGATGGAGAGGGCGACTCACCGCTCTTTAGCAGCAGCTCAACAGCGGCCAGGTGGCCGCCGCGAGCTGCGTAATGTAGCGGCGTGTAGCTACCGCCTGCAGGAGGGGCGATGTGGGAAGGAAGGGCAGATAGATGGGTGGGATCTACGAATCGCCAACAGCAACGTTCGCGCGGCCACGTCGGAGGTGCCGTTGTGATGCCGGTCCATCACAGACGGGAGCTGCCACCCATTTCGCCTGCTTACCGGAGCCGCCGTCGCCCGAGATGGCGCTGGGGTTGCGCTGCAGGATGCGCTTGAGCTTGGCGACGTCCCCGTTCTGCGCCGCGGCGCAGGCGCTGCGTGAAAACTCCAGCTCGTCGAGCGACTGCTCTGTACCGGTGCTCACGAGTGCACACAGGCACGCTGCACCTGAAGTGCCATGCTGAGCGCAGAGCGCACCCCAGTCAGAAGCATTCGCCATGGCATGTGTATAATATGTCGGTTTGCTGCGCGAGTATGTGCGCTTGCAGCGAGCTCGGCTGTCAGTTCGTGCTGCATGCAAGGAACCAGAAAGCCAAACCGATCGTCGCATGCGCCACATTACTTTGTCACTGCAGAGTTTACGCGTATTTCAAGTGAAAGACTAACGTGTACCTTCGCCGCGAACGATTGCCGCGACCTGCCCTGCGTCTGGCTAGATCACACACGCCGACAAGCACACGGCTTTAAGCAACACAGTTTGACGCGTGGGCCCCTAGGGGGCGCCACCGCCGAGCAGCGGCCAACATGGACCCGCTCTCCGTTCTCAAAGACTTCAACACCTCACAGCGCCTGCAGCTGGTAACCATCGCCGATGGCAACGTCCAGTTCGGCGACCGCTACAGCTTCCCGGCGCCCACGCCGGTGTACAAAGCGGCCGGCGCGGCATCCGGCTATTACAGCCTGCAGGATGTGCTCTTCTACCTGCGCAACCGCGGCCTCAAGCCGCAGGAGTACGTCATGGCTGCCAGCCAGGCTGGCATGGCCAACGTCAACATTATGGACCGCAGGGTGGGGCCAGGAGGGGCGCGGGGCCAGGTGTCAGCGGCGGGGGTGGCGGGGGGGGGGGCAGGGCCGGGTTCCTAGACCCCTCCCGGGGCTCGGCGCGCACAGCTTGGCGGCGATGCGTCGCAGCGAGACGCCGTCAAGCTAGCCCAAAGCAGGAAGGGGCGAGGGCGGCGCCACGCCAAGCCTCATGGGCTGGGGTAGCGACGGCCAACGCCGAGGCGTGCGCGTGGCGCTACGGGGCAGCAGGGCGGCTGCAGGCGCACCTGCCGACACCAAGTCCGGCGGCGCGGCCGTCATGCCACCGTGTGCTGACAACGTCGGCACCCGCCCCTGCTCCCCTGCCTCTCCCCCGCCTCTCCCCTCCCCTCCCCTCCCCTTGCAGAAACTGCTGGCAGTTCTGGACGGCCTCGAGGC